>NW_021027481.1:171431-215534 GCF_004153795.1 Camellia sinensis | reverse complement strand
AGAAGCTCCCAGAACCCCTCTGATTGCTGGAAGCTGTTTATTGGCGAGATATAGAAGCTTTTCGTCGATGGGGCATCCAACAGACATGGGGCCGGGCTGGGTATCGTACTGACTTCACCGGATGGGCTGATTATCGAGCAGGCAATTACGTTCGGCTTCCCAACATCCAACAACGAAGCGGAGTATGAAGCCCTCCTTGTCGGACTAAGAAGCGTATTGAGAATGAAGGCGTCAGCCCTTATGGTATTCAGCGATTCCAAGCTAGTGGTCAATCAGGTCTTAGGGGAGTATGAGGCAAGGGACGAAAGAATGGCCAAGTATCAGGCGCTGGTACGCGCAGAGATCAAAAAGTTCGCTGCAATAAGGATGGAACAAATCAACCGCGAAGAAAACAGCGCGGCTGATGAATTGGCTGGACTTACTTCTGCTCTTGTCTAGCGCCGAGCGGATGGATTATGTCAACTTCTTGGTTTCCAATTTGGAGGCCTTTGCCTGGACGCCTTACGACATGCCTGGCATCGACCCGAGCTTCATTTGTCATCAGTTGAATGTCTTCCCTAATGCACGGCCAGTCATTCAAAGGACGCGCCGCTCAGCCTTGCACCATGCTGAAGTGGTCGCAGAAGAAGTGAAAAATTTGTTGGAAGCTGGTGCCATAGAGGAGGTGCAGTACCCTCGGTGGATATCCAACACGGTGGTTGTCCCGAAGAAGAACGACAAGTGGCGAGTCTACGTTGATTACAAGACTGTCAACCGAGCTTGCCCCAAGGATAGCTTTCCCCTCCCACGAATTGACCAGCTGGTGGACTTAACCGCTGGACATCAGAGGTTTAGTTTCCTGGACGCATATCGCGGCTATCACCAGATAGCCATGTATAAACCGGACAGAGAGATCACGTCGTTCACAACCCCCAGAGGCTTATATTGCTACAAAATCATGCCGTTTGGACTAAAGAACGCCGGGGCGACCTTTCAGAAGATGGTAACGAAGATGTTCGCTCCTCTTCTGGGCCGAACAATGGAGGCCTATATCGACGACATGGTGGTGAAGAGTAAGGAAAAGTCTCAACATCTCGCCGACCTTGCAGAAATGTTCGCTATACTTAAGCTCCACAAGCTTCGTTTGAACGCCATAAAGTGCGCCTTCGGAGTTGGCACCGGAAAATTTCTGGGTTTCTGGTCACTAATCGAGGGATTGAAGCTGACCCATCACAGATCAAGGCCATACAAGACCTGGAGCGTCCCAACTCCACGAAGGACGTGCAACATCTTGCCGGGATAGCAGTCGCGCTGAACAGATTTATCAGCCGGTCCTCTGATCGTTGCAGGCCCTTCTTTAAAACTCTGAAGTCCAAGTTCTTCTGGGATGATGAGTGCGACCACGCACTAGCAGACCTGAAAGCGTATCTCTCCTCAGCCCCTATTTTGGTCACGCCTCAGCCAGGCGAAGAGTTGTACCTCTACTTGGCTGTCTCCCAACACGCCGTCAACGCAGTATTGGTGCGTGCTGAAGGCATCCAGCACCTACTGATCTTCTATGTAAGCAAGACTCTTCTCCCAGCCGAAACAAGATATCTTCCCTTGGAAAAATTGGCGCTGGCCCTTATAATGGTGTCGAGAAAGCTGGCACACTATTTTCATGCCCATACAATAGTTGTGTTAACCGAGTTCCCACTTAAAGTGCTTTTTGAAAAGGCGGACTTCACTGGGAGAATTTTGAAATGGGCCGTGGAATTAGGGCAATATGACATCAAGTTCTGACCACGCACCGCAATCAAGGCTCAAGCACTTGCCGACTTCGTTACGGAATTCGCTCCTGGGATGCATCCAATTAGCCCGGTTGATTTGGTTGGTGCGGATTTAGCACAACCCATGGTTCTGGCCACAAAAACAAATGTTGGTCCGCAAGTAGGAGAAGGGACGAGCGCGACCGGACTAACAAAGTCCGACGATGATGAACCCAACCAAGACAAGGAACGGGACCAGAATGAACCGATCAAAGGCTTGGAAATGAGGAGCTCCCAGAACCCCTCTGATTGCTGGAAGCTGTTTATTGGCGAGATGTGGAAGCTCTTCGTTGATGAGGCGTCTAACAGACATGGGGCTGGGCTGGGCATCGTGTTGAACTCGCCGGACGGGCTGATCATCGAGCAGGCAATTACACTCGGCTTCCCAGCATCTAACAATAAGGCTGAGTATGAAGCTCTCCTTGCCGTACTAAGAAGCGCGCTTAGAATGAAAGCCACAGCCCTTATGGTATTTAGTGATTCCAAGTTGGTGGTCAATCAGGTCTCAGGGGAGTATGAAGCAAAGGACGAAAGAATGGCAAAGTATCAGGCGTTGGTACGCGCAGAGATCAAGAAGTTCGCCGCAATAAGGTTGGAACAAATCGACCGCGAGGACAACAGCGCGGCTGATGAATTGGCTGGACTTACTTCTGCCCAGACAGCTTTTCCTAACCCCTTGATGATAGAATTTTTACCAAGGCCAAGCATTGAGGAACCAGAATCAACCGAGGTACTCTGCACCGACTTGGGCCCTTCTTGGATGGATCCTATCGTCGCCTTCCTGAAAGATAAAATTCTACCAGAAGAAAAGAAGGCGGCACACAAGATCCGGGCAAAATCAGAACGGTTTTGGCTCTCTCCGTCCGGGGCCTTGTACAAGAAATCTTTCACCGGCCCGTATTTAAAATGCGTCTCCCCCACCAAGGTGGAGGCTTTCCTCTATTAGATACATGAGGGCATCTGTGGCAACCATACTGGGGGCAGATCCTTGGCTTACCGGGCAATTTCTCACGGTTATTGGTGGGGTTTAGATTTGTTAAAATTGAATATCACAACTTTATAAGGAAAATTAGAATAATGTTAAATCAATTTGTATTTATTTTAGTAATTTGAATTGTTCATCTCATATGATAAGTAAAAAAAAATTATGTATGCATAAATTAAATTGATTAAAACATAAGTAATTACATAATTAAATCATGTACATATTATAACAAATGTACACTCTATTCATATATATATATATATATATATATAGTGTAAATAAAAATAATTTGATAGTATAACAGTTGATATTGGATCAATTTAATTTTTTGCATAAAAAAATTAGTAATTAATTATAGGATAAATTACAATAACACTCTTGAAATTGACTTAAAATATAGATTTCTTTCTGTGGTTTAGAAAATTACAAATATCCCTTTGTTAGAATTTTTTATTTAATAAAATTAATTGAAAAAATAAAAATATTTAATTGTTCTCCTATACAATGATAAAATCATTTGAATTATTAATTAAAATAAATTTATGATATCATTAAAAACTGTTAATTAACTTGTTGATTTATTAATAAAATGAGCCATTTGTTATAAAATTAGAAACTTCAAGAGGCGGGATGTAATTTTTAGAACCATAAGGGACAAATCGTATTTAAGGAAATCTTAGGGAGCGTTTTTGCAATTTACCCTATTTTTATTTTTATTTTTATGTTTATGTGTCTACATTAAGAGATTGATAAATATCCCAAAATCATTAATTTTAACTTTTAACTTAAACCGAATAATTGAATTGAAACTAATGACCAAATTATTCAATTTGAAACAATAAGGACTAAATTGAAATTTAATTAGATCAGATTACAAAACTAAAAAAATACAATTTACCCAAAAATAAAATATTTAAATAATAATACAAATGAACAAAACTAGGAACATTTTAATTAACTAACAAAAATTATAATAAGAAAGTCAAATACATTGCCTTTGATGAATGTGATTTGGTATGGAAGACAATACTTCCAATAGGAATTAAAAGCCATAAGTTTGGCAAATGGTCACCTAACTGGAAAGGACCATATCAAATTCATAGAGTTCTGCCTTTTGGAGCATACCATTTGAAAAATTTGAATGGTTATGTGCATCCCAAAAAGATTAATGGCAGATATTTAAAGCCTTATTTTCCAACTATTTGGGAAACACAAGGAATAAAATAAACACTAAGTACAAGAACACAAGATTACTCAGATGATAAACAAGAATTTCTTTTTTCATAAAGAGTCAAGTACATCGTGCCACAAATTGGCCCAAAAATTATTACAATGTTTTAATTGTTTTTGTACAACAGATTTCCTATTGGTAAATGATGAAAATAGTTGAATAGCTGCAGCCATGTCTCCCTTTTGATTGGCCAGTCCTTGGTTGGTGATTTGCAGTTTGATGTCAGTTCGGACTAAGGCCTGGTTCACTGCAGAAAGCTCCTCTTCAAGTTGAGCTTTCCTCTCTAGTAGCTGAATTCGAAAGTGAGAGGCAGAGGAGTGTTGTTCCTTAAGCTTTGACACTTCAGTATGCACTTGGGAAACAAAACTCTGGTCTCTAACCAATTTCTCATCCGCAACCTTGGTAGCATGACAAATGCTGATGTAAAAGTCGATAGTAGTTGCTGCCTGGGATAAGTGACTTGAGACATTCATGCCGGACTGCTCAACAATTTTGTAGCACTGAAGAAACCCATTTCTGATTATAAGCCTTTGTAGAGCCTCAAAGGGAATCCTCGAAAAGGAAATTAACAGTTCCAGGCAGGTGTCTAAGTCTATCAAAGGTACAAAAGGCTTGCTTCTGGAGGAAGAAAAGCTCTCAAAAATTTTCAGCAAAGAGTCAGCCAAAACTAATGGCTCAGCTTCCTCATCGAATGCTGGAGAAGTTAAGGGGATGTCAAAGAGACTAGCTAGTCTTGCTTCGAAGACATCAACCTCATCATTAGACATAAGGGGCGCAGAAAGAGTTGTGGTGGAAGACACAGAAGACTGCATAGGGATAGGAGAAATGGGTGAGGCATCTTTAGCGGTCTCCATGGTCCTAACCACTAATGAATCAAGTGAAAAAGGGCTGGAGCTAGGTAAAGGTGATAAACCATGAGTTGGAGAGCTGCCAGCACCCTCAATAGGGGAATCAACTGCCATCAGAGATGGGGTAGCAGTTGGAATTTCCTTGGAAGGAGGAGGAGGAGCAAGGCTCGATAGAGAAGTAAATTGAGGAAAGTCGAGGGTCAAGTGGGAAAGATGTGGAGTCAAACCAAGAGAAAGAAGTGCAGGAATGCTTGGCCTCAGGAAAAATGCAGGAAGTGTAGACCTTGGAAGTGGAAGTATGATCTGAATAGCCCTCACATCCTGCATCTGATCAACCTCAAGTGAAACTGAGGGAGGCCTCATTGGAAAGATGAACTCAGTAGTTGCTGCTGCAAGAGGAAGAAATGTAAAGCAATGTTAAACTTCAATACCAAAGGCTGACAAGGGAAAAACAGCAGAAGTATGAAAGAAATTACCCGCTCCAGAAGTGTCGGCAATGCTGGGAGAACTATGAAGGGAGTAATGTCTGGCAGTTTGTTGCCTTCTTGCAGTTTCCCTTTGTAGTGCATCAGCAGCAACAGCTTCATCTCTCAGAAATTGTTGCTGCCGTCTCTTCTCAGCTCTCTCGAAGACAATCATGGCCTTAGAATGTTCTTGTTCTACTGCCTTGACAGCTGTTTCATGGATGGTATCTTCAACCAAGTTGGTAGCATAAGCAGTCACTTTCTTTCTCTTTTCCATTGCTTTGGCAATTGTCTCGGAATCGGAGTCTTCGACCATATCAGAAGGAGAGATAGTCACCTTTCTTTTCTTTTTTCTCTATATTGTCGTGGTCTGCTCCTTCTCAATTTCCTTCTCAACTTCTTCAATCTGAGATCTGGATTCTGAAGAAATGAGCTCCTCTTCTATTTCTCTGGCAGTTGTCTCATTTCCAACCAAGTCAGAGGAAGAGATGATTACTCTTTTCTTTCTTTTCAAGGGCGACTCTTGCTCTTGATCTGCTTCTTCTTCTTTTGCTTGAATATCGGGTGTTTCCTTTTCAAGCTCAAGGAGTCTCATTTTCTTTTGTTGTTGGCCACCTCCACAAAAGAAGAACTAAAGATAAGGCTAAATGCATTATGAATACATTATGAAGAAAACAAAAGGAGAAAAGACAAGGGTATATACCTTTCTTCAAGGCAACCCGAGTAACTCTAGGAGGAGTTGAAGCAGCAGGAGCAGATTGGGTTGTAGCATGTATTGCAACAGAAACAGTGGAAGAAGTGACAATTCCAGCTCCTTTGGGCTTGGCCACATCTAACACCATTAGTAGGTTTTGAGGTGAAATGGCCAAGTAGATTTCCATGTTGGTCACCCACCAGAGTTGGTATCTCTTCAATAGGGTACCTTGAGGAATGAAAGGGGTATACTCGAAATTGACCAAGTCATCTATGAACTTGAAAGTTGCTTCTTCTAGCCTGGACTTCCGCACTTTCAGATCCCTTCTAGTAAGACTGAGGTTTGTGTTACTGCAGAGAGGTATTGGGACCCCTTGTGTGATGCCAAATTGTCTAGCAAATTGAGCAGGACAGTAAGGCTCAGCGATGCATTTGTAGGCCTTGGGGTTCAAAGTCCCAATAAATAACTCTCTGGGGATCAGAATGGAGGCCCATATCTCTTTGTGAATGGGTGAAGCACAGGACCTGTCACTTAGAAAATTCTTCAACCAAGATGGACCAATGTTGGGTTCAAAGGGGCGAAAACGGTAAGAAGGAAGGGAAGCTGGAAGTTGGTGGAAGAAAGAGAAGTAAAAAGCAAAGGTAGATGGATAAATTGAAGCATTGGCCAGCCTTATGACGTGAGTAAGAGGGTTTGGCGCAAAAAATTTAAGGCATTTGGATTGTAACTCAATGAAATAGGCAAAAAGCCAAAACTGAAGGATCCAGAATGGCCCCCCTTGATTAGCATCTAAGGGTTTCTCACAGAAAAGGGAGCAGACTCTATATACGTGACCTAGAACATGTGGGGCTAAGGCCACCTTTTTTTGTAAACCAAAGGCTTTGGCAAGAGGGGCAAATTCAGGCATGATTCTCTGAGAGGAGGTGCAGAAGAGGAATTTGCAAAGCCAATACAATAAGAAAGAAAAGAATTCCCTATCAGTCACAGGGCCCTCTCTCTTATTCT
Source organism: Camellia sinensis (assembly GCF_004153795.1). Classification (NCBI taxonomy): domain Eukaryota; kingdom Viridiplantae; phylum Streptophyta; class Magnoliopsida; order Ericales; family Theaceae; genus Camellia; species Camellia sinensis. Next base: position 208,520 of record NW_021027481.1, on the reverse strand, counting down.
TAGCCTTAGCGAAATCACTATAGGATGAGTTAAGAGAGGGGAGAGAGAAAGGGACTGCTGAGTCAGGGTAATCTGGTCCAAATGGGGTACCAATGGGGGATAATCCTAGTAGATGGCAAATGTCAAGAACAGTAGGGGCCATCATCCTGTATCTAAATTGAAAGAAATTAAAGATAGGATTCCAAAAACACAAGGCAGCAGAAATAAGGAAATGGTCCTCTGAGATAGTTACCCTGGATAGTCGGAGAGCATCGAGAAGGCAGAGTTCTTGAAGGTCCAGAGTTCTAGCAGGAACAACCCGGTCATACCATTCTTGCCACTCCGGTCTCACCGTAGGCCAACATCGGTGGGGGCGATTTATCCTCCAGTTCCTCTAGTCAAGACCACCTTCATAAAGGAGACATTGGTTTTCCAGACGAGGATATAGGGCTGGGAGTTCAGTAAGGATCTCTTCGAATATGGGCCCAAATACGTAGTCTTGCTGCACATGGCGACGAGGGACGAAGATGCGTCCATCGATAGCGCTTTTCTCCTCAACTTTGTACTTCTCACATTCTGTATCAATGATCCTCTTCAGGGTTACAGATGGGCTCGCACGCTCTACGACTGGCACTGAAGAAGAAGCCATTGATAGTACGCTTTTCCAGAAAGTGAAGCTGAGAAAGGAAGTAGAGAGAAGCAGAAGATCGGTAGAAAGAAGGGCTTGTGCGTTAAAAGAGCAAGTGATTTCAGAGCACGAAACAAAAGGGTTTTTAAAGCTTTTGGGTCTGGAAAATATATTGCGTAAGTCGTTAAGTACTAGAAGTACGAATACGAAGAGCTTCCTTTAATATTGATACTTTTGGAGGGAAAACACAGCCCAGATGCTGAGGCTAGCTTTGAAGTAAGATATTTGGCTTCGAAGCCTAGTTTTAGCGCCAAAAGCCAAAAAACAACGGCTTTGAAATAAAGAAGCCGGCTTCGAAACACATTTCCATACCTAAAAATATAAGAATACTCGAGTGTTTGTTATACTCCAAAGAGTTTAAAGACCTGTTTTTAGGTTTCTTAACGAAGGTATTGTCCTTCGAGGTAAAACTTGAGATTTTTTAAGGATGGGATTTGGTGTTCGAAACATCAAAACCAATAGTTGGTTTATATAAAAAAAAAAGAAAAAAAGAAAAAAATGGGGGTTGTCTGTTGAACTAAAACAGCATGAACTGTTGGTGGTCAATTTAAAACTAATTGATCATAATAACCATGATTAGGTGTTGGTTATGGTTGAAACAAACTTTAAGTATAAGATTGCTAGATCTGAAGCACTGGTTCTAATTGAAAATCAGCCAAAACTGTCAACTTTATTCCATAAATTGAAAAAGTTCATAATTGGTTCTTTTAGTGTTTCATTTAAAACAATTGAGTCCAGGTTCGAAGGATGAGATTGTTCAGTTCGAAGCTCTGAATTGGCTTTTAAAGACAAATGGAAGTAGGGTCAAACAATGCCAAATGAAGAAGAATTTTGTTTATATTAAAGCCAAAGCAATTACATCGGATGACCCTATCTGGGTATAAACTCAAGCTCATAAAAATAAGGAATGGAATAAATAACAAGATCATGAAATTTAGTCCAACAATGATCAATGAATTTTTGTTCTTTCTTTATTCTATCCTCTCTCAATCCTTGTTCCAATTCGCCTATGTCCAAGTCATCCCAATACGCAGAATCTTTATTCTTGAAATCACCGAATTCTTCAATGAAGTTCTTTGCTTCGTACTGGGCATGAACTCGAAGAGACGAAAGTTGGTCTAAAGATTGTGTAATGGCCATCGAATTTCGATGCCAGTAGAGGAGTAATAGAAGTTGGTCCAGGAACATATGAAGTTCTGCTTGGGCAAGGGGATTAAGGACATGGCCCCTAGTCAGAATATCACAAGCCCATCGAAGGTTCTTGAGAGGGATTTCGTCCTCAAGAACATTGAAGGGCAAGTGAGAGAAAGCTGCAAGCAGAAGTTGAGCTTGTTTTCGCTCAGCTGGAGTAGGGGAAGGTAGAGGTTTGTAAGGTGGAAAGACGTTATCCATGAAAAGGGCAAACTTCAGTTTCTCTGTCCAGCAAAGAGTTGGTAGAGGAGAAGGTGTGAATGCTTCAATTTTAGGAGATGGAGAAGAAGGTATGGATGCTTCTATTATGGGAGATGGCGCGGGAGCAGAAGGAACAAAGGCATTAATATAATCGAGCCAGTCAGAAGAACAAATCTTCGCCTTCTGGGCTAAGAATGATACAACCTTGTGCTTCTTCTAGGCGTCGGGCAGCGTGCACTATCTTTGTAGGCATGGAGGATACGTACCATGCTACAAGCAGATTCTCCTCCAGACTGCGTCGGTGGTCAATGGGCACGTAGGGGTAGACCATTGAACTTCGAGCATAAGAAGGAACCTCTAAAGGGTCAGTGAACTCAACAAAATGATGGTTAATTCGCTCCCTCAAATCACAAGTCTCAGGTGTTGACCAGCTTGTCCAGTCAGAACCCCCAAAAAAGGAAGAAGTTGCAGCTTTATCCCATACAGAGGCTTGTGAAGAAGAATTTCCCAAGTCCATATTTGCAACTTTCCGAATCAAAGGTTTGAGAGTAGTTTGTTTGAACTGTAAGGGTGAGTTAGAGGAAGAACTTCTTGTGTCTATATCTGCAACTTTCCGAATCGAAGGATTAAGGGCAATATGTTCGTAATCCAAAGGTTGGTAATTTGCAAAAACTTCCATAACTTGAATATAGAAGGGTGGATAAAGGTGGCTAATGAATGCGTAGAGGTTCTTTAGAGGGGAAGCAGCATTATTCAATGACTCTTCATGTGCCTGATCAATAGAGAATAAAGTTGATTCGGCCATAGAAGAGGTATCAGCCTGTACGAGTGCTAAGGTATTGGGGTGTTCAAAAGATTGAAAGAGAATTAATGCAAATGATCATCAATAAGTGACGGTTGTGTTTCCAGAATCTAGACCCCATGCACGTTCTAAGAAACGCGGGAGAAAGGCTTTGATCCACTAATATCACCAAGTATTTGGTATATTAGTGCGGGGGGTAATGTTGGCTACATATTTTGTAAAAGACCAGTTACAGTTCGACGCGTGGCAGAGTAAGGGTAATATAGGAAGACTGTTCAAGTCTTCGATCCTGATCGTACACGTGACAGTTGATATTGTCTATTGCGTGGTCCGAGTAACATTGGATCAGCAAAGAGATGCAAGGTAACGTGGCTTCAACAGTTACTCACATTCAAATTCAAATATAGGAGGGAAGCTTAACTGCAAGTGATGACGTAGTGGAACTACTTATAAGGCAGCATGATCAGTGATCACGAAGGAGCAGTTCGACAGTTTGAAGTGCAGTTCGATGGTCATCTTTGAGGAGTATAAATAGCAGGGAAGACCCCAGAAAAAAGCCCCAGACTCAGATAAAAGAAACCAGTCTTACTTTACATATTTCGTTCCAATTTTTATATTTCATGTTCTTTACATTCCTGTACTTTAAATTCCTGCACTGCACTTCATTCATAGGAGTAGTTTCAAGTAGATTGTCGCTGTAAACCTCTACGAGGCTGAGTTTGGATCATTGTAAGTTTTTCATACTAATGAAATGCTTCAATTGCTCTTTATTTAACTGTTCTTGTCCTTAAATTCTCCTAAATCAAGCTACCAGTAAAAGTCTTCTTCATTGAAGCTGAAAGAACTACAACACAATCGTCTGATAATTGGTTGGCAATCAAAATTCTGTAAGGACTGATTGATCATTGCTGGCACGCTCATAATTACAAAAATAACATTCGAAAGCTAAAAAGCCAACAGGTTCATAACGAAGGTGATTATAGGCAGAAGGAGAAAAAACCAATTGGAGGAGATGAAAGAGGAGAGAGAGGTGGCATTGACAATAGGGAATGATTGTGGCATTTTAGAATTAGGATTTTCGCGCAAAAAGATAAGGATAAATGACATTTTTATTTTAGAACAAAATTATATTAAGAAAAAATTTCATTAATGTATGAACTAAAAAAAATTAATGTCTGAAAATAGAATTACTCTTAACTTATATGACATCAATGGTTTAGATCAACAAAGCTAATTTAATATATCACAAATCTAAACTAAATTATTCAGAAATTATCTATAATTATCTTTTAATAATTTAAATTTACTCTATACATAAATTTCACGCCATACAAATTCAATTTTAACCACGTAACTCTCATTCAGGCTAAATTTGGGATTTGTAAATGGGTTCATAGCATTTTTGCCTACCTTTGGTGACTAAAAACAAAAAAATAAAAAACAAAAAAAAGGGCTAAAACCCTAGAACACAGAATTTCAAAATGACCAACGTATCCAATCCGCTGGACGCTAAACCCTCGGTACAATTTCTTCCCAAACCTCCAATCTGTCTGCTATTTTGAAGCAAAACCTGAACTCTCTCTCTCTCTCTCATACGTACACTCCCATTCGCTTCTCACCAAGAACACCACAACCCAATTGAGACAATACAACACTCTTTACAATAGAGGCATGATTGCAGTTGATGAGGCCTATCTATCTATTTCATTGATTGACTAAAAATACACTTTTCATTGCTTTGAAATGAAAGCTTTGAGAGCTCTTAGAACATTCACAATCCTTTCTTCTTCAATACCCACCAAAATCCATCTCAATTCAACCGTTCTCTGCCGCTTCTACGCATCCCAACCTCAGCAACACAACCCCACCCCCACCGCCTCTGAAGATGACGAGAATGGCGACTCTGTCTTTGACAGTAGCGAATACACATTACCCAACATCGGTTTGGATTCTGGGCCTGAAATAGCTCCAAAGCCGACTTGGGATGAGAACTACAGAGCTAAAGCCAATCGGGCTATCTTTGGAGAAGAAACCCAGATACAGAATTCGAGAATTTTGGTCAAGGAAGACGAAAAGAGGCGCCGGGCTGCTGCGCTTGCAAAGGCTTTGCTTGAAGCTGCATTGGAGCGGCCGGATGAGGAGGAGGAGGAGGAAGAGGATGTGGTGGTGAAGGAAGAAGACCAGAAGTCATTGTCTGTGGGAATTATTGGCGCACCCAATGCTGGAAAGTCTGCGCTAACCAATTACATGGTTTGTTCTTCTCTTTATTCACTTCTATTTATAACAAAATGCTTTTATTTTGAATTAATGTGCTTGTGTAGGTTTGTGCAATTTAGGTGTTTGATTTTAGGTCAAGCTCAGTTGTTAGTTTTCCCTATGGATTTTCACACATGAAAAATGAGTGTTGGAAAGGAAGGTGGCAGTGGTGCTGCTTGAGGAGAGTGATCCTTTTGATTTTTATGATATTGGAGTTGTCTCGATGAAGTAATTTGCAAATTGCATCACATCATTCAAAGGGATAGGAACAATTGCTATCTTTCATTGGAAATGGATCTTGTTGTTAAAGCCTTGCCCATTTAAGCTTGATGTCTCATGCAGGGAATGATGACTTGACCTAACTAGTTTATTGATTTGGTAAATTCCGAAAGATGAAATTGTTGTTGCTATTTATTTATTTCAATATGGATTAAGGAAATAGGGGGGACTGAACAAACCAAAAATCTATGGCACATATGTCCATTTTAGTCAAATAAAAAAAAAAATGTAGAAGAAGAGGAAAATGAAAAGAGAAACGAGAAGTAAAACAATTTACCTTTAGATGGGTGACATTCATGGGCAGATTCCATGAAAGAAACAGCTATAGGAAGATTAGAGAGTGTAGAGCAGAAACTGTATGTTTTTATGCTTAGTGAAAGATGTTGCACTTCTCTCTCACAACTCATCGACATGCCAAGTTTGTTGCTTTGTTGTTACCATGCCATATAGCCATCAAAATTCTCACTATGCCCTGGACCAACCCTCTTTTTCTGTCCATGAATCTTTGGTCTCTGGAATTTTACATATGTTCTATGAAAACAGTGGAAGAAAGTTCTAAGAGAGCCAGGTTTCAAAAGTAACACCTTTAATTGAGTTATCTCAAAACTATTTCTGAGCCTCCTAAATATTTTTGTCCATTTGCTTGTGGGTTTCGCAGTTTTCTTTCATTTTCCCTCTTCTTTTTTTTGATGGAAACAAAAGTCTCTTTTTAGAGTTTATACACATACACGTGCATTGATATATGTGTATTTGAATGAGAAGTTGCCACTTTGTAATGGCATAGGTTGGCCTTGATCCAATATTGCATCATTAGGAGAGGGTAGGATCAAGAGTGAAACTCTTAATTGTAAGTGTTGACCAAAGAGGAAACAGGAACAAAGAACAAAAACAAAGCTTATTGGTTGACTTGCTTAGGATTGGTCGTCATGCTAGTGATTTTAATGTTAATGATTAGGCCATCTCATTATGGACCGGGTACAAATTCCTTAACCAATATTTAATGGGTCTTGTTAACGAGTGTCTTAAATGCATTTGTTAACAAAGCTTTAAATGGTTGTATATTTTTTATGGCACGCATTGTTATAGAGAATGTATAGTCATTTCAAGCTTCTTAATCCATATTCAATTTGGTTTTCTACCTTTTCTTTTAATCTTCCTTTATCTTTTTGTACTTTCTTTTGGGTTGCTCTCCCTTATCAACAAGAGTTGGACCCAAGACCATTCATAAACTAAGAAGTGTAACACTTCTAAAAAGGTGTTTTGTATGTGGTAGACACCAATGCTTGTTGGACAGTCACTGACACATGTTAGACACATCCAAACACGTTGTATTATTTTTTTGTATATTTTTTTTAATTAGATGCACTTGGTAGGGTTGTAAACGAACTAAGCTATTTATGAACAACTCAAATCTGGACTCGATTGCAGATCGTTCAAACTCTTTCGAATGTTAAATGAGTCCAGCTCAAGCCTTAATATGAAGCATGGGTACTTCGACAAACATGCCGTACCCGTACAGAGTATTTACCGGGTACTGCTACTTTGTATGGTACTTTTGCATACGTATTAGGTACATGAAACACGTACCCAAATTTTTCCTTCTTAATTTTTAGTATTCCCAGATGTACGCCTAATACTATGAAGCACGGACACGGACACTGATACGGGACACGGCAATTTCCAAAAATAGGGACACAGACACGGCGGGGGACACGGCGAATTTTTATTTTTTTATTTTTATATATTTTTATGTGTTATGTAGATTCATATTACATTCATTCTAAATCAAAATTAACAAACACTAATATAGTAACATTAATTTAATAAATATAAGAGGCAAAAATTCAACATCCAACATCCAACAATAAATGAACTAGACATTTTTCCTATTAATTAATTAAACATTAACATGAGAAGGATTAAAAAAAAAAAAAAAAAGTTTACATACTGTATATATATATAAATCTATAATTAAATTTTTTTTAAAAAACTACAATTTTAGATATATAAAAATATAATTACAAAAAAAAAATTAAAAATCTTACATATATATATAAAAATTAAAAATCTTATATGTATATACATATATATAAATTTATATATAAAGGGATAAAGAAATAAAAATCAAAATAACTTATATATAAACCTATAAATAAATAAAAATTAAAATAACTCTTACATATATATATATATATATAAACGTATAAAAAAAATAAAAAAATAAAAATCAGTGTTATTTCGACTCCCTCAGTCGAAAACAAACCACAGAGAGAGAGAGAGAGGGCTTACCTTCGAAGTCGGCTAGATCGGAGGTCGATGACGACTGGATCGACAGAAACTGAGGCTGAGACGACTCGGTCGGAGGTCTTCGATCGACTTTGGAGGGCTTCGATCTACTTCGTAGGATTTCAACTGAGAGAGAGCTTCGATCGACTTCGGGCTTCGACTGAGAGAGAGAGCTTCGATTGACTGAGAGAGGGCTTCGACTCAGAAGGTCTTCGCAGGCTCACTCTATTTCGACTCCCTCAGTTTTTACTTTTTAAATATTACACTTTGACCCCAAATACATATAACAAATTTAGAAAAGAGCCCCGCCGTGTCCCCTAGCGTGTCCAGATGTGGACACGCATGTCCCCGCCGTGTCCCCTTCCAAAAAAAACTTTAAATTAAAGGGACACGCCATCTGGCGTGTCCCGTACGTGTCCCCAGCGTGTCCGCGTGTCGGACACTGCCACGGCACAATTTTGGAGTGTCCATGCTTCATAGACCTAATATATACCCAAGTCGTACCGTACATCAATCGAAACAATATTTTCTTCTAATACAAAGGTAAAATTAATTTCATTGGACTTATGCTTAGCATGATTCTAAAATTAAGTTATGGTTTACGAGTTATTTAATATAATGATATTTAATTTTGGTTTGTACCTTTACTTTTGACATTAAATGTGAATTGTAAGTTGCGTTTTAACAAATTAAACCATTTAACTAATCTTTGCATTATTACTCCACATTAAAAATAAATGTTGTTTTATAAATGTACCTAGCCATATTTGTATCCTATTTTTTTTTAGATTTTACCGTATCGATGTACTCGTATCGTAGCAGTATCAATACTCATACATGTACCCATGCTTCATAAGTTAAATTGAAGCTCAATTATCAGATGACTCAAGCTTGATCTAATATGAGTTCGACTCGATTAGGTGAACTCAATTATATCAAATTATTTAATCAGTTCCTCTCTAGTTCAACATATATTTAATGCATTGCTCAACAGAGTGTTTGGCCTATAGGATAGTTGACACATTCTATATGAAGTTGTGACTATAATTAGATCACCTGCAGGACAAACTAGTGAATTTTCAATCACTGTAGGGTTGCATCAAAGGTAAGCTTTAAGTCCTTACCTAGCTGCCCTAGTCATGAATGAATTAACTAAACACATTCAAAATGATATCATATGGTGTATTTTATTCATTGATGATATCATTCTACTAAGAAAGGAATTATCACTACATTAGAAATCTGGAGAGAAACTTAAGTCAAAAGGGTTTAAGGTTGGTAGAAATAAAACTGAATATATGAAATGTAATTTTAACAATAGTAGAAGTGAAAATAATGGAGAAATGAACATTGACAGCGAGGAGATAACAAATAATGAACATTTTTTTATATATTTAGATGCAATTATTAATAACGATGATGGGATTGGAGATGATGTAATTCATGAATCAAAGTAGGTTGGCTCAAGTGGAGAAGTGAGTGTGACATATCTAATCAACGAATACTAACAAAATTGAAAGGAAATGTCATGCTCACTTCTCCACTTGAGCCAACCAAAATTGAAAGGAAATGTCATGCTTACAAAGCTTTCCCGTCCTACATTGCCTTCTCAATGTATTGCAATATATACAAAGAGCTTATATAAGTGGCGAAAACAAAGGAAATGAGTCCACTACAACCATTTAATCAAGTTGTTCATTGTGAAGATGAGCTCGAGTTTAATTTTAAGACAACGAGTTGAGCTTAAGCTTAGTTGTTTAGGTTCAATTTGAGCTCAAACACTTCAAAGTCGATCAAGTTGAGCTTGAACATGGCAATGGTCGACTTGGCTTGGCTTGGCTTATTTGCAACCTTACTTGTGAGACACATGTCCATCTCTTACACACACATGAAACACAATGTCAGTACAAAAAAGTTTGTGTTCACGATAAAATAAAAATATTGCGGATTTATATCTATTAATCTTTTTGTCTTTTCTTTTTTCTTTTTAATAAAAGAATCTAAAACCCAAAACTTGCAATTTTCATATAAATTGATTTTTGTGAAATAGGTATTTGGACTTCTTGTTCATACTTCTTTTCCTATATATAGAATATAGAAAATAATTTCTTCCTATTTTCATATTATAAAATTTAAATGTATTTGTAATGTAAAAGATGGAAAAATATTTATGAATTTAATGTATGCATATAAATAGTATACTTACTAGCCGTTGACCAGTGCAATGCACGTGCTATTTTAAAAAAAAAAAAATATTCGATGGTACATTATGTGTTATAAAAGAATAATTTTAATTTTAATTTAAATTTGCAACCATGTTGAATACATCACCCCAAAATGGCAAACATAACCATTATAGATGGAGACATTACCGTTACTATTCAATAAACACCACCAGTTTCATTGTCATCGATGATCAGCAACTCAGGGGATGACTGAACGACGGTGAACGCTACACATAACGTTCACGTCCGTCAATATTGATCAAATCACCGGAGAGGACAAAGCTTTGATTTGTCTACTGCAGTCGAAGATGTTCCTACTTGGTGTGTGTAATGTAGATATTCATCCAATTAGGGTTCCGCTGAATATCGAAAGTGGAATTCGATCACTATCTACGAAAATCAAAAAACGTTAGTGTTTCAATCCACCAACGTTGGAATGTGGAAGTGTTCATTCCCAATGTTTCCTAACACATTTTGAAAGATTCCATCAAAAATATGGAAAACTATAAAACCTATAATGCGCTTTGTGTGCATAAAAGGAATTTTAATAGTGGCCAAACCCACATTGCCCTCCCATTAAAACATAAAGACACGCATAGTGAATGACAAATTTGCCATTTCATACTATTCAGGACTTTTTGGTTCAACAGAAAAGATACAGGACTAAGTGGTGCATAAGTTCATAATTTAGGATTTATTGGTGCTTCACCCTAAATTAAAATATCAATTATATAAAAGAAATTCAATAACGACTAACTAAGGAAAAAATCACATAGCAATATTTAAACCCAAAAAGAAAAAATAATGAAAACATCCAAACAATAAATACATCTCAGTGTGTAAAGTGATTAATCATTTGTAATATGATGTCAAAATATAAAAGAACTTACTGTTCAACAATTGACAAGTAACTAAAGCAATGAATCCAAACTTTAGAGGTTCCTCGAGAGTATCATTGTTGTACATGTTTTTCCTTCTGTGAGTTGTGATTATATAAATAATATAGGAAAGGAAATATAATTTTATATATAGAATCACTATAAAATTTAAACAACAAATCCATAATATAAAATAATATAAAATTGGTATTGGGTATAGAATAATGCACGAATATAGAATTGGTATTGGGTAAAGAATAATGTGGAGGAAAATAAGAAAAAAAAGAGGCAATTTAGCATTAAAAAAAATCCCAATACCCTTGAAAGAATTAAGAAGAAAAACGTAAAATGCAAAATTGGTATTGTGTCTGTGAATTATCTCAATTTACTATGAAAAATATATGAAAAAGAAATATTTGTCAAATAGAGTCCATATAAAATAGGTAAAATTAGTGTAATTTAAATTAGATTTAGGTTTGTATAGAACTTTATATGTAATTAACAAAAATACATGCTAACGTGGCTCTTTTAGGAAAAAAATAAGTGTTAAAATTCAACGTATAAAGAGAATTGTATTATTGATTGATGTATGTTGTGTTTACAATGAGTCCTATATATAGAAGATTAGAGGAGGTAGGTATGTAGTAGGTGGAGTAGTAAGTGGAGTAGGTGAAGTGGGTGGAGTAGGTTTTAACAGCCCCTTGCAAACTCAAGGGGGATAGGAACTAACCAACTTGAGTTTGGAGAGAGTAACAAAACAAGAAAATAGACTAATACATAAAATAAAAGAGGTTAGGAGACACTATGGTCGTGTCAGACCGTTGGTGAAGACACTGGATGGTTGTGTCATAACGTTGTAGAGGACACTGGATGGGTGTGTCATAACGTTGTAGAAGACACTGGATGGTTGTGTCATAACGTGGTAGAGGACACTGGATGGTTGTGGCAGACCGTTGTAGCAGATAAAGTCTGGACAGGTGACGAGGTCACACCGGACCGATGGAGAAGCTAATCGGAATCAATGTCGGGACAGTTTTATGGGGTCATGTCGGACCGTTGGAAAATACACTATATGATGGTGTATATAGGCTGCCCAAATATATATATACATGGATATATATATCGAGCCCTCAAAAGTCGCGCCCACTTCATCAAAAGTCGTGCCCGACAGAAAGCGTCGAGCCATCAAAAGGTCAGCCGGAGACGCGGCGAGGCACGTGAGCGACAGAGCGGCGTGTCGGCCGCGTCGTCAGTGTCGATATAAACCAATGCGGAGGCTGTGGAAACCAAACCAGGCTGAAACCGCTGAACATTGTCATTCTGAAACACTCTGTAAATATTCTGGATCCAACCCTTCTCTGAAAAAACTCTGCATTGTCAGAGAGAGAAACTTTGTAACACTCTGTAGCCCAGAAAATGGCCTCGTCTTCCCGTGGTCTGCTCACTCTCTTTCCCGACCTCAACGAGTCAACAAGAGAGATAACGGGTGCGGGTGCCCTTGAATCTCAACCAAGCGCCCCTGAGTTTGCGCCGTTGACCTTTCCGATGCGGTCTGTGGAGCAAAGAATGGCAGCACAATCAGATATTGAGGCCAATCAGTATATATTGAAGTCTTGTGTGGAGACGATGACGGCAGTCACAAACTTGTCGCACCGGCTTCAGAGTAGGACAAATGAGGTGCAGCAGTTAAACGCCCAACTGGCTCTGCTCCAACGCATGTATAAGGATGCGCGAGCAAAGATAAGTGTGCTAAAGGCGGAAAATAAGGAGCTGAAGCGGAAGGCCACCGTGATGTTCCGATTTGGAGGTCCGCCATATGCTGCAGTGGAGGAGTATGGGGGAGTGAACGTGCTCGGTGGAGGAGGAAGCACAGAGGCAGCACCGTCAAGGGCCGCTCAGGACGGAGGCAAGAAGAAGAGACCGGCAGCAGAGTAGAGAAGAAAAATCCCGCTGTGGGTGTGGTTTTTTTTTTTTTTGGGTTTTGTGGAAAATGGTGATCGCCCCTGACATGAATTATTGATTGTTGTGTTGTGGTTTGTTGTTTTTTATTTTTTTTGTGTGTAAAATTGTGATCAGGGTTGATCCCTGAGATGAATAAAATATGATGTGGTGTGCAAAGCTATAGGGGATGAATGGAATTTGAAAAAGATTAAAAAATAATGTGAAAGAAAAAGAAAGAAAGAAATAATAAGAAGACATTTGAAATCAAAAAATGAAAGGTGGGGGAAATAAGGAAAGTGGTTCACGTGGTTTCTTGTCCCACTGTTTTGTGAAAATCGGCAATGGTGTTCAGTATATATATATATATATATTTTTTTGTTATGTTGGTTTAATAATAATAATAATAATAATAATAATAATAATAATAATAATATATGAAGGAGGAAAGCATGTGCGCTGGTGGGTTGGAAAGTGAAAAAAATGAGAAAGAGAGAGAGTGGGGTACATGATGATGATGATAAAATGAATAAAAAAAAAAATTGGTTGTGTATAAGGCGGTGACTTTAGTCAAAAAAGTGAAAACTTTCCAAGAAAGCCAAAGAAAATCTCACCAATAAACAGAGAGAGAAGACAAAGGCCCTCAAGGGTCTCTGTTTTGTGTTCTGTGATGGCGAAATCGAAGAAACAAGCTTACAAATCAGTCCCGTCTCAGATAATCAGCACTCTCTCATCTTCTTCTTTACAATCTCTTCTTCTTTCTCCAAAGAAATCATCAAAGAACAAGACCATGTTATGGAAGAACCCAAGGTTCTGGTTTCTTTCTCTCTTTCTCTGCGCTTTTCTGGGAATGTTGAAGATGTGGTTCAATCTCGACCCATTAGTCCCATTCTCTCCCAACCCATGTTCGATTCTTCATCAAGAACCATCACTTAGAGATGTGTTTTTGATTTCACAGCTTCAGAACAATGGTGGAGATACGGAAGCGAAGCCGCCGAAGGGGCGGGCGATGAGGTTGGCCATGCCGAAGGTGGCTGCGATGGTGCCGGCAGTGTGTGTATGTCCAGCCGTTGAGCAGAGTGAAGGGACTGCAGCGACGGGTTAAGGTCAACAGTGGTGGTAGATGAAGACGACCGAGACGGTGGTGTATGGGAGGACAACAGTGAGAGGAGGGGCAGTGGTGGTGGACTCGAAGAAATTTCAAGGTATGTGTAGAAAATTCTAGCAGATTAGGTTGAGGTCCGGCGGGCGGCCAAGGCGAGGTTGCCGCCCGCCGGTGAAGCGAAAAATACTAAGTGCTTAACCTGGCTCTGATACCATGTTAAAATTCAATGTATAAAGAGAATTGTATTATTGATTGATGTATGTTGTGTTTACAATGAGTCCTATATATAGAAGATTAGAGGAGGTAGGTATGTAGTAGGTGGAGTAGTAGGTGGAGTAGGTGAAGTGGGTGGAGTAGGTTTTAACAATAAGCCCTTATAATGTGCCACCTAAGCATGAGAAAAACATTACTTTTAATGATATATATGATTTGTTGTTGTGTCCGACGTGTCATGTTCTCTTTTCTTTTCCTTTTTTAAATTGTTGTGTCGATATGTTAGTATCGTGTTGTATTTGTGTCCTATGTTTGTATCCATCTTTCTTGGCTTATAAATTGCTGTTGTCTATTTTATGAAACAACATTACCACTCAAAATATTATACTAACAGAAAACGAAGAGAGATTTTCCTGTTTGGAAGTGGTCGCTGAAGAGATGGAGCTGAAAGTTTGAAGTCTATGGAAAGGTTCTCTCTCGTATATTTTTTTTGGGAAAATCTAGAAAGAAATAAGTCAGAAAAGATTCTATGGAATTGTGATCTTGATTCTGGTTGTGGATCATGACTTGATGATTTTGTTTAATTCTAGTTTGGTGCTCTTGTATCTATGGGATCTCAATATTGAATTTTTATACATATGAGGGTTCCATCATTTCCTAGTGTAGTATATTAGTTACTACAAGTATACAACAAATAGTAATATAACTTTACTTCTCTTGAAGTGATATAACTTGTTATTTTCATAAAGGAAATGGTAACACATTCAGATTATCATGTTTGAATAGAGGTATTTGTGTTAATATTGGTTGTAAATAATCTTTTTGTAAACTTGTACAATTGGATTACGTATTCAATCTTTTTATCCATGGAGGTACATATATATGTATAGAGACATATTAGCCTAGTCGTTAACTTCAAGGTCCCAAGATTAGTCGAGGTGTGCACAAGCTGGCCCAAACACCCTATTCTCAATATACATATATATGTCCTATCAATTAGAGCATATTTACATTTATACTTTTTAAAGCTTTTTAACCAGCGTTTATTTCTACTGGCGTCATATTCAGATATTTTTGGAGTTAGTTACATTTATTATTTGTTACAGGTTGGGACAAAGGTTGCGGCTGTTTCTCGCAAGACAAACACAACTACTCATGAAGTATTAGGAGTGATGACCAAGGGAAACACCCAAATTGTATGTCTCTTTAGCTTCACTTCTCAACAAAATAATGTACGGTGTTCCATTCTTGGTTTCATGTTTCGTCATGCTAAAACTGTAGCAAATCCGCCTTTTTACATTTTTAATTTTTTTTATAAAAATTATTCCAGGATGATATTTAACTGGTTTGTGTACAGTGCTTCTTTGACACTCCAGGACTTATGCTGAAGAAAAGTGGTTTCCCTCATAATGATATGAAAGTCCGTGTAGAAAGTGCATGGAGTTCTGTTGACCTATATGATGTGGTCATAATTATATTTGATGTTCATAGACATCTTAACAGGTCAGTGACTCCTCTCTTTGATTTTGATTTTGAGCGAATTCCAAAATCTTTGCTCTGTTTTTTTTTTTTTTCTTTTTTTTTGGTGCTCTTCAATTTTTAGTATTTTTCAATGTTATGGTTGTCATTTATTATCATATCACAATTGAAAATTCATATACTGATCTAGACAGCATAGACACTCCTCCGATAATACTTCTCGTGTAAAGCATTCAAGTTGGCCTTTGGATAACAATTTCTTACATTGATCCAATGAACATTTCTGTTTAATACTCTTTCAAATTATATTATATTTTTGAATCATATGACAAAACATCCCTGGCCTTGATGGTTTAACATTGCCTTGTATCTAAATTTGGTTTATCAATTTGCTCCAAATTATACATTGTCAAGAGAGGCCACCTTTTGTGCTCATTTCAACGTGGAAATCAAGTATTCATCATTGAGACTCCGGGGAAATGCATCTCAACTTTCATACTGTTGCAATTATGGGCAACTGGTAGTCAAATCCTTCAGTTTTACAATCAACGTGAGAAATACTGAATGCTTGCTTATGGGTTGTCACTTGGCTAAGGTCATTAATCTTAAATATTATTCTGTGAACAATTCATTTGTAGTCATCCTTTTTGTCTCATCTTTCATTTTGATATCTATGGAGGGCTCGTATTGTCATCATACCACCTATGTATTCTTTTATAAATTTTTTCCTATGTATTGATTAGAGAAGAAAGGATTCTTGTAAGCAATGAATATGTTTGGGATCAAGGTTGAGCTAAGTTGCAAAGAGTTTTCTTGTTTTCTCTGGGGAAAAGTCCATTTTCCTTGAAGATTGTGAAAACAAGGGTTGAGGACCAGCTCTCGAGCACAAAAAGCACAGTATGAGGCTTTCAAATTGGAATTTTATTAAGTTGTCATTAAGTATTATTAGATGTAGTTTATAATATACTTCAAAAGTTGTCTTTTAGGGTATTGTTTTAAGCATCCTTAGCCATAAGGTAACCTCCCAGGAGGTGGCTACTGGTCAACCTAGTTGTCGTTAAGATCGCTGCATGTAAGCCATATGCCACATGCATATCAATTAGTGGTTGCATCTTATCTATTTGTCACATGTTATTGAGTAGCTGCACTGGAACCACTTGCTGCCTTATCTGTTTTCTTTTGTCCCAAGTGTTTCACCATGAAGTAATTTCTAGTCTAAATATAGGGCTGCATCTCATGAAAGAAGGTGCGTGGATAAAATAAAAATAAAAATAAATTGGATTTCAAGTATATGCTTGTAGTCCTATTCCCTTACTATAGAGGGCTTGGTTTTGAGGTCTTACTTGGAAATTCCAAAACTTTGAAAATTGCGTACTTAGTCTTAAAAACTGATTTTTTCAAATCATCGGCCTTGATCTGATTGTCATTTTTGCAAGCCTTTGAATGTATTGAAATCTCTAACTGACTACAGTAAATTTTGCTGACATTGCAATTGATGGATTGAAAGCTTTGAGCACATTGTTGGTGGTCTAAAGAATACAACTGTAAGAATGTCTACGGAAAGAAACCGGTGATCATTTTCAATTACTGGACATAATGATAATCACTCTTCTTAAGGGTATCTTTAACGAAAAATATGGAAGATTTACAGTGGATAGAGCAGCTTCTTCATTTGTAAAATGGAGTTTTTCTTGATTGGTTGACTAGCTAGCATAGATTAATCTTTGGCTTGGCATCAACTAACCAAAGGAAGTAAAGTACCACTGTGGCTAGGTGGAAAACCTTTTACAAGGAAGATTCCCCCCATGGACTATAACAGAGTCTATTTATAAAATTTCATTATTCAACTCTCTCTCTCTCTCTAACATACACAGGATCACACTTATTTTTTCTATTTTAATAATAATTTGAATGTGGTCTTCTCTTATATGAATTCTACTTTGATGATGGGTTTATAGTTGAGACTAGCTTTTTGTCATAAACTGTTGCTTCACCCCCACTCCCAGTTATATCGTGATGGTTCTTAATTTCATTTTCTTATATCAATTATTTGATATCCACTTCATTTTCTTTTTTGACTATTCAGGAGTTATTAATATTTTTCTAGGCTCTTTTTGATAATTCTTACTTTATGGTTTTCATAATTATGTGTATAGACTAAAGAATTGGAATATAATTTTATATTAATAACATAATTGTGATATTATGGTTTAGTTTGATCTGAAAACTGAATTGGTAACACTTACCTGCTTTATCCGTTTCATCGAATAGTCGAGCTTTGAAACATTGATTAGAAATAATCTTGTGCATATTTGGTACTTAGTGTACCTACTCTTGTATAGATGGTAACATGTTAGGATCATTGATCACTCAGCTCTTTGGATTCTTTCACTTATATAGGCCCGATAAAAGAGTGATTGGATTGATTAAACATATGGGTTCACAAGCGAATCCAAAACAGAAACGAGTGCTATGTATGAATAAGGTGGACTTGGTTGAAAAAAAGAAAGATTTGTTGAAGGTTGCGGAACAATTCAAAGATCTACCTGGATATGAAAGGTAGGTTCTGTTTCATTATGATAATTGACTGTCAATGTTCGAGTAAGTATCTGATTCCTTGATTTATCTTTTTTTATTTTCTAGGTATTTCATGATCTCTGGATTGAAGGGTTCTGGAGTAAAAGATCTAACTCAATATTTGATGGAGCAGGTATATTTCCTTTTTAAGTAATGCCACCTTTGTAATATTTACCCATTGCAATGCAGATTTTATTTCTTGTAGCATTCAGGTGCATTTCTCGTAATATTTTTTTGAATGAATGAGGCTACTTGTCAACAGCCTAAATGTTCAAAGATATGCTTCCTGTTAGGGCAGTTTCCCATTAAATATCATTTCATTTTAACAAAGAGAAGCATAAAGACTTCTATTCTTTCTATTTGTATTCTCGACATTTCTGTTATAGAATTTCTTTGTCATATTTTTGTATGAAGCACCTGAGCCCTGGGAATTCATGTTTCAAATATTCTGCCTGATCTTGTTTATTCTCTCTATGATTCATGTAATTTCTCCTTTGAAATGTGATTAGGCAGTTAAAAGGCCTTGGGATGAAGACCCACTTGCAATGAGTGAAGAAGTTATGAAAAGCATATCTTTAGAAGTTGTCCGTGAAAGATTGTTGGACCATGTACATCAGGTTGTGCTTAGATTCCTACATTTATCTGTCGTATGACCTTGGTGTTCTTTTGCCAAAATATACGTTGTTTAGTACTTGCTTTTTTTTATGTGTATTTCTGTGATATGTCTCCAAGGAATTTAAATTGGCAAATTTAACTTATTTCAGGAAATCCCGTATGGCATACAACATCACTTGGTAGATTGGAAGGAGTTACGAGATGGTTCTCTTAGGATTGAACAACATTTCATCACTCACAAGATGAGCCAGCGCAAAATTCTTGTTGGGAAGAATGGCTCTAAAATAGGGTATGTTCATTTGGGGTTAGAATATACTTGCATGTTCTGTGCTTGGTTCGGGTTGGTTCGATTCAATGAGACTCAGCCAAAAGGCCATTCATTATTATCAATTACTGAAAATAAAGGGGAACCAACATAAGTATTTGCTATGAAGCATGGATACTCCGAAAATATTTCCGTTGTCCCTGCCCAAAGGCATGGGGGTTGGCACTTTGTGTTGATACACTAAAACTTGTGCTGGAGATGCGGTTAGATCTTCTAACACAAACTGATGATTCTGGGGGGAACCAAAGCTTGGCCTAGTTGCAACCCCTTGGTGAACTCAGTGGCCATGCAACTCACATCTGAACCATCCTCTTGCAAAAGAAGTTCTTCACTATAGTTGGGATCCCAATCCCCGGGAATAACCAGCAGAGACTTGCCTCCGGCTTGTCATGAGCAGCTTCCATAGGCTGAGAGAGTTGTATATTTGGAAGTGTTAATGAACCTGGAATTTTATGAGCTGCAGAATAACCAGCAGTGATTCCATTGCATCCTCGTTGCTGCCTCCAACTTGGAGCATTTGAGTTAGACTGCAGATGCAACGGAGAACCACCAAGTACTGGAGAGTTTCCCTCAGGTTGACCAGAGCTGGTGCCATCAGTTACTTGCCCTTGCCAATGAGGAGATGATGAACTCTCCTGAGACTGCAAACCTCCAGAATACCCCCAACTTTTTTTCTTCTGTTCAGGTTGTTGGTGAGGCAGGTCTAGCAATCCGTAATGGTAGATCGGCCAAATTGATTGAAGTTCCTTGGGAAGGGGCCACTACTATGGCAGCTCTGTTTGAGCAGTCTTGTAAGAAGAATTCACACGAACGATTTCTTGGAACAAGAAAGCTAATTAAGAGGGACTTTGTAACAGCTAGTGATGGCAGGTATGTGTAGAAAATAAGCGGAATAGGTTGAGGTCCGGCGGGCGGTCAAGGCGAGGTTGCCGCCCGCCGGTGAAGCGAAAAAGACTAAGTGCTTAACCTTGCTCTGATACCATGTTAAAATTGTAGTATTATTGATTGATTGTGTATATTACAAGATTGATGTGTTGTTGATATTACAAGGCTTCCTATTATATAGGAGAGGATTTGGGAGTAGGTGAGTGTGTGTGGTAGGTGTAGGAAAGTAGGTGAAGTAGGTGAGTGTGTGTGGTAGTGGAGGTGGTGGGTGGAGTGGGTTATGGTAAATTCTAACATAATAACATAATTGTGATATTATGGTTTAGTTTGATCTGAAAACTGAATTGGTAACACTTACCTGCTTTATCCGTTTCATCGAACAGTTGAGCTTTGAAACATTGATGAGAAATAATCTTGTGCATATTTGGTACTTAGTGTACCTACTCTTGTATAGATGGTAACATGTTAGGATCATTGATCACTCAGTTCTTTGGATTCTTTCACTTATACAGGCCCGATAAAAGAGTGATTGGATTGATTAAACATATGGGTTCACAAGCGAATCCAAAACAGAAACGAGTGCTATGTATGAATAAGGTGGACTTGGTTGAAAAAAAGAAAGATTTGTTGAAGGTTGCGGAACAATTCAAAGATCTACCTGGATATGAAAGGTAGGTTCTGTTTCATTATGATAATTGACTGTCAATGTTCGAGTAAGTATCTGATTCCTTGATTTATCTTTTTTTATTTTCTAGGTATTTCATGATCTCTGGATTGAAGGGTTCTGGAGTAAAAGATCTAACTCAGTATTTGATGGAGCAGGTATATTTCCTTTTTAAGTAATGCCACCTTTGTAATATTTACCCATTGCAATGCAGATTTTATTTCTTGTAGCATCCAGGTGCATTTCTCGTAATATTTTTTTGAATGAATGAGGCTACTTGTCAACAGCCTAAATGTTCAAAGATATGCTTCCTGTTAGGGCAGTTTCCCGCTAAATATCAGTTCATTTTAACAAAGAGAAGCATAAAGACTTCTATTCTTTCTATTTGTTTTCTCAACATTTCTGTTATAGAATTTTTTTGTCATACTTTTGTATGAAGCACCTGAGCCCTGGGAATTCATGTTTAAAATATTCTGCCTGATTTTGTTTATTCTCTCTATGATTCATGTAATTTCTCCTTTGAAATGTGATTAGGCAGTTAAAAGGCCTTGGGATGAAGATCCACTTGCAATGAGTGAAGAAGTTATGAAAAGCATATCTTTAGAAGTTGTCCGTGAAAGATTGTTGGACCATGTACATCAGGTTGTGCTTAGATTCCTACATTTATCTGTCGTATGACCTTGGTGTTCTTTTGCCAAAATATACGTTGTTTAGTACTTGCTTTTTTTTATGTGTATTTCTGTGATATGTCTCCAAGGAATTTAAATTGACAAATTTAACTTATTTCAGGAAATCCCGTATGGCATACAACATCACTTGGTAGATTGGAAGGAGTTACGAGATGGTTCTCTTAGGATTGAACAACATTTCATCACTCACAAGATGAGCCAGCGCAAAATTCTTGTTGGGAAGAATGGCTCTAAAATAGGGTATGTTCATTTGGGGTTAGAATATACTTGCATGTTCTGTGCTTGGTTTGGGTTGGTTCAATTCAATGAGACTCAGCCAAAAGGCCATTCATTATTATCAATTACTGAAAATAAAGGGGAACCAACATAAGTATTTGCTATGAAGCATAGATACTCCGAAAATATTTCCGTTGTCCCTGCCCAAAATTCGATCTTAGGTCTTCTTTTAACTTAAGACCGCCATCAAGAACAAGTGATGGAATGAGTAGAACGTACTTACCCAGTACTTGTAATACTAACACGGCTCCACGTGTATCGACTATGTGAAATTCTTTGGGTACGGCTCAAGTATAGGGTGGGTATGGCATGGGTGCATTTTGAGTATGAGATGGGTACGTTTCGGGTACTTTTGTAGATATGTCTAGACATAAATATAATTTTTTTAAAATACAGGGTTACTAGAACAATTAAATTGTGCCTATTTTTTAAAAACTTTAGTATGGGGTATTTTTGCAATTATAAAAAATGCTCAAGTGTTCTTTTTTTTACCATTACAAAAGTACTTTTAATCAATTTTTGCATTTATTTTTTTAGTTGTTATATATTATGTACTACTACTACAAATAATTTTTTTTTTTTTAATTATGGAAATACATGAATGTATTCGTATCCTACATTTTTAGATTTTTCCATTTCAACGTATCCGTAACATACCCATACCCTTACCGCACCCGCGCACCCATGCTTCCTAGAGTATCCGAGGGTTGGGTTGTTCAGTTTGATAGTTAGGTTGATTTTTACATATTAATGATTTTTATATTACTAAACTTGATTACCCAACATGACAAATAGGCAATAGCATTGATAGAAATTTATTTGATCAGCTAAATTTCAATAAATTTTTTTTTTTTTTTGCCGATTCACACCAATTTGCACCAATTCATGCAGTTTTTAGAGAGACAGTGGAGCAAGTTGGGCAGTTAGATACTAATTTCTTTGTTGGTCGGCCAATTGTATGTTTTAAAAATTGTCAACTTGCCCAACCGATCTGCCCACATATATGTACAAACCTTGCACCTTCCGACACCCAATTAGGCCCCCACTTTTCATTTTCATGTCATCCCCCGCTTCGTGAGGCATCACACCCTGCTACCATCCCACACCTCCAGTGACCATTCTTCCAGCATTCCAATTACTCTCTTTTTCTCTCCCTCTTTCACTCCCCTCATCAATCACTGCACCTTTCTCCACCCCTTCACAGCCAGATCCTACCTTCCACCTTTCCTCTCACCCCCATCCACCTCACTGGCCACCCAGCTCTGTCCGTCCACCTTCCCTCTTCTCCCTACCCTCTTAATTTGATTGTTTTGTAGAAAAATTTGTAAAAAAATATTTTTGTAACTCAATGAATTTGATTAATTTGTGGCTTTTGTGTTGGGATTTGAAATTGATAATAAAGATTTTTTTGTTGAAATTGTGAAAAAATTATTAGTTGTATGACCATTTTGAAATTCAACAGTGTTGGCCCAAGCATCCTGCATCTGCCTTTCTTGAGTTGTTGTGATAACTATAATATTGAAATGGTGAAAGGTTATATAATGTGTTTATTTTACGATATGTGGTAATGGTTGAACCATCTTGTTTTATTTATTGTTCTGGAATGTCCATCTATATGACACCTCTTTAATAGGAGACATGCAAACGTGTAATTATATCTCTTGTTCATAATATCACTCGGAATCCTAAAATTATCTTTTTCTAAACTGCTCGAAAGTTTTGAATTTACAAGTGCAGTCTTGTTTGGGATTTCGAGAAAAATTCAGGGCAGTCCCATGGGGGCTCTCAACACACATTGGGATAATCCACTTAAATGTGAAGTTTAATTAAGAAAAACCAAAAATCGTACAGAAGAAATGAAGCAAGATATTGTGCGGATGTCCTAATTAATCGCAGACATATTTACACTTGTTCATATGGTGGTGTTTTTCCCTTTGATTACATTTTTTTGCACATCTCTGTTTGTTCATCCATTAGATAATACTAAATATATTTCAGTGACCTTATTTAAGTTAATTTTTTTTATTTTTTTTATCAACTTTTATTTCTTTTTTATTATTTGTCGTTTTTATTGAATACAATCTTACAAAGAAATCTATGATTGCTTGTCTTAACACAGGAGAATAGGCATTGAAGCCAATGAAGAGCTGAGGTCCATATTCAAGAGGAATGTTCACCTCATTCTTCAGGTCAGAGTTAAATGATGCAATCGGCAAATCAATCAAATGCTGCCATCATACACTTTTCTTTTTTCTTTTTCTTTTTTGGCTAAGCGATTTTGTAACATATATAGAGGAATCATTAGTTGTACTTGTATTTTATTTATCTTTGTATCTTTAACCTTTCAAAGATCATGGTGTTGAGCCACTTGAATTGCATTGATTCATTAGCTTGGCATATTGCTGTTAAAATTGGTTAAAAGCGCCATTATGGTTGGTAGAATCCGAGCTTGAAGGAACAATTCTTATCACACACGGGTTACTCATATTTTAATAGCAAGTTGCTTTATTTTTTAGTACAATTTCACTCGAGTTTGGTTTTCTGTAAACTTGCCATGTTTTACAGTTCAGTAAAATGTTTAGACTTTCCATTGATTAGTATATCATAGACTCCGGTCTTTCTAATAAATTAGCTGATATCTTCCCTTTTGATTCATCAATTCGCCTTACTATTCTGGTGTGCAGTGTGTTCAAAAAAATATTTAGCCCAAGGACTTTGAAGCTTGTCTTGATTTAATCAATGGTCGCAATAGTTACATTTAATAAAAAAAATACGCTCCAATTGGGCCCGGGCTGAAATGACTCTTATTTGTATCATCATTTTCAATTTGTATCAAAAGAAAAGTAAATACCAACCCAACTTACTTATTTTTCCATGTTGTGTCATGTCATTTAGAATTTGTATCTGATTCTTATCAAACAATTTTTTTATCTTTAAAAATATCAAGTGTGAAAACATTAAAGTTCTTTCATTTATGTTTTTTATAGACAATATTAGCTCCACTAGATGGTGTGCACCATGTTTGTAACGAATTCGCCTTCAGAATACAATAAAACTTGATATTTAAATAAGTTTACAATAAATTCGTCTCTCGAATGCAATGAAACATGATCACTAGATCTGTCTAAAATTCACCAATGTGTTTGGGCCAAGTGCACCACACAGCCCACTGCACACGGTGGTGATGACCGGGGGTGGGGGCTGGAGGAAGTGGCGAATAGATGAAAGAATAATTTTATTTAAAAAAAAAATGAAAATAACTTTTTAGTATTTATAGAGTTTAGTAAATTTTTGTAAACTAATTACATATTTTGTTTTTATAAACAAAAACAGACACCATTAATATTGATGTATTTTTAGATTGTACTCTTCAATTTACTTCAATAATATTCTCTCCTTTTGCTGATAAAAATATTAATTTATTGTCAATTTTTGAAAGTTACGTAAATATAAACGAAAAACTATATATATAACTACTACCAAATTAGGACTTAGTATATACAAGAGTGTATTAGCAGTTGGTCAAAAAATCAAATATGTATCGATACATATTCAGTTCTTGAGATCGCTATTTAAAATCTCACATCATTTGCTTAATTTACATCTATTTTTGGAACTCAAATTCATTTCAGAATCTGAAGAAGTTCCATTGTTATGGAGACTATTGAGGATTGAACATGATGTCCTTGCCTTTGTTGCTTTCTTAAATGTGAGTTTTTGCTTCAGTTACTGTAAAATAACATGTCTTTTGAGAAATTTCTTTGATTCGCTAGGTCTCACTGACAGTGTACATGGTTTGGTTTGGTCTGGATTTGTAGAAATTCAAGAAGCAAACCATCTCAACAGTTCCAAGCATTAAAGAACCAAATCAAACCATGTAAAATGTGAAATTGAATCAGACCGTACTTATGAAAAACAGTTTTGTTTTATTTTTGTCTCTCCTTAAAGCAACTTGTTTCAAAACTGGTTCATAATGAATGTTTTATAAACTTATCTCTCTCTACTCTCATGTCTTTATTTATTTGTTTGTTTCCATTGTTCCTTTTACGTTTCAATCTGTCAACCAAACTTTTATGATTCTTGATTCCTCGAAATTAGTACGAAGCATCCACTCAAAAAAGGAGACCAAAATGTAAGGTTTAGAAAAATTATATTTACACAACATAATTATCTCAGTTCACACCACACTCGAGTTGAATTTTTAATTTTTTTTTCAATTCACATTATTAATTTTCAAATGACACCAAAATACCCACATCTTTAATCTCAAACCCTAACCATCACCACCCATCACCACCACCGCCACCATCACCCTCCAAAGCCCCAACTCCTCCCTCAACCACCACACCCTTCCCAACCCCTTCCCACCGCCATTGCAATCCCTCTTAAGTCTTTCATCAGGAGGACCACTTCTCCTTCCACAACCAATAGAAGGGCTTTTTTTCCTTGAAAACAAATGAGTCGATCCAACGTTATTGAAACTGGCTAAGTTGGAAAAAATGATCAAAAGGTTCGAGGAAATTAACTCAATCCCAAACATCGAAGACGGGTATATTGAAATAGCTGTAAAGTTGCCCAAACGATTTAAGATGCCACACATTGATAGGTTCGATGGATTTGGTGACCCAATGGTGCACATTCGCTTGTTCTCTAATGTTTTGAAGCCTATGGGACTGACTCATCCGCAAAAACTTTCCCTATTCAGACGGACTTTGTCAGGCGTGGCTGTCATTTGGTACGCCAAGTTAGAGGACTCGGTGAAACAAAGCTGGGAACAATTAGCCGAGGCCTTTATCACCGAGTATGCCTATAATATTAGACTGAAGTGACCACCCGGGAGTTAGAGGCAACCCGCCAAGAGTCGAATGAGAGTTTTGTAGCCTTCATCACTAGGTGGAGGACCAAGGCAGCAAGGATGACCAATACACCACCAGGAAAAGATCAAATTCGCATGGTGGTAAGGAATTTGCATGGCCAGATTCTACAAAAGATGATAGTCCTTCCACTGTTCACTTTAAAGAACTACATGAAATGGGGGTCTAGATAGAAGATGCCATCAAGCAGGGAATCATTGTTGACGACAAAGAACCTGTGCGAAAAACCTCTGGGCGCAATTACAATGCTACTACTAGTAGTAGCATAGCTGTAAAGCCCTCTGAAGTCAACTCGGTCACTGCTACCACCCAAATGGCTGATCCTTTTGTTTATACTAGTTCACAAACAACAAATCCAACCTGAACCCTAACCAAAGCATTCACCCCTCTCTATATGTCCCTCTCTAGAGATATGAAGGTCTTGATAGAAAAGGGACATCTCAAGTTTCTTGACCCTCGACCTTTTCCCAATCCTCTTCTACCCAAACATGACCCTGCCAAACACTGTGCCTTTTACCAACATCCCAGACATGACACTGATCGTTATATCGTCTTCGTCATGAGATTCAAGATCTCATCGACAACAAAGTCATAGCTCTCTCCACAACCACCAAAACCCAATGTCACCACTAACCCGCTACCACCCCATGACAAAATCCAACCACTCCCTCGCCTGAACTTCATACATACACTACCACCTACCTTTAACCCCCAATATATACATTATGCCTTCCCATTTACCCAAACCCAAGGTATACATTCCTGAGAGCATTGATCTATGCATGATGGATGCACCTCCAACCCAACCAAAACTTGAAAATCCTATGGTGGTATTGGCAGAAACCGAAAAGGAAGTAGCCGAAGTACTAGTGATTAAAACTGGGAAGTTACCAGAGGAAGGATACAATCATAGAAAGTATATCGTACCCATTAGTCAGCAAAAGCCTGAGGTTGTTCTACCTGACTCATTTTCTATCAATGTTGTCAAGGAAAATAAACCTAAATAGGGATTGGATGAATTGGCAGACCTAGAGGAGGACTTGGCCAATTTCCAGTTCTTTGAAGAATTAGACCTTGGAAATGTGCAAACGGGATGATGGCATCCAAGAAATTCCAATACCGGTCATACAAGGTCAAACAATGGAGAAGTGTTTGACTGTGAAACTGAAAGAAAAGAGGATGAACTAAAGATCAACATCGAAAAAGCTTCCGGAAAGGAAACAAAGGAATCAAAGAGTTAACCAGAGTGTAATATGGGGATGATTCGAGCAGAGCTTGACAATTGCCTTTTGGTCAATGAAGGCGAATGGTGGAATGATGACGACTTGCAGCTCACCCATGCTAATGATAAATGGGGAAGCAATGTGCTTGACGAGACTTGGTACTTGAAAGAAATTGATCATCTTATTAGGAGTGGGCGCTACTTCAAGCCTCCACATCTAGACCAAGGAGAGTTATCAGACAAATACAAAGAAGATGAGAAAGAGAAAGAGAAAGAGGCAGAAGAAGACCTGGTTCTAAAGCAGCTAAAAAGGATCTAGGCGAACAACTCCATCTGGGGGCTTCTCATGGCTTCCCTAGAGCACTGACATGCAATGTTGTCAGCCTTAAGCAAGACTAAGTTGTCGATCAACACAACTCCGAAACAACTGGTGTCACTAATCACTCCAAGTGAAACATTCCCCATAATGACTTTCTCTGACAAAGAGCTACCATCGGAAGGGTCGGGACACAATAAGCCTCTATATGTGTCATTAGGGTACAGAAAGAAATGGATCCCGATCGTTCTGATTGACACCGGATTAGCTATCAATGTCCGTCTTTCACGCATTGCTTATGCAATAGGGCTAAAGTAGGCAGATTTCATGCCCACTACTCAGTTGATCCGGGCTTATGATAATACTAGTCGAGAAGTTATAGGGACAATCAAAGTGCAAGTAATAGTGGGTCCATCTGAGCACAAAGCTGAATTCCATGTCATGGATGTTCTGGCAACATTCAACCTACTATTAGGAAGGCCCTGACTTCATTAGATGAAAGTTGTATCCTTCACGATGCACCAACTGGTAAAATATCATATGACGGAGGAATTGCCACCATTTTGGGAAATTCATCCATTCAACCTCCTTTGAAAGTCACAACGCCATTGCTAGAAACACAACATGGAGAGGAGGATTTGTTCCTCTCGGGCCTTACATTGGCGAAAACGAAGCTGGTTTAGACAATCATGGCAGAAGGTGAAGGGATGTACATCAGTACGTAGTCAATCTACTTCATGAGTAGGCTGGGGCATATTCTTGGAATGGAATTGGGGAAAAATGGCAAAAAAGGCATCACCACATCAAATGAAGTGCTTATAACCCGTATGCGTTTGGATTGGGGTATGCACCTACAAAAGAAGATTGGAAGAGGAAAGGTGAAGAGATCAAAGAAATGATCAAGGCAAAAGAGTAGGGCGATGGTTTGAGTTGGTCCATAAGCCAATTCATGGAACTTTGAACGGGCACTTTGTCCGTGAAAGAGAGGATTTCCCTTTTTATGGGTTTCCCAAACCATGGATCGACCATGAGGAAAAGAAGAGGTGTCTTAGGTTTGAGATATTCTTTAATCATTAACTCTCTGATAGTGACGAAGAGCGAGCAAATCCAAGCATTGGCATCGGTCAAGACAGTGGTGTCAGTTCAGAAAGTAGCATGGCTGATGTCCTGGGTCTAACACTGGCTGATCTACTGAAAAGGTCAAATACCAGAGGTGAACCAACAAACTTGGGGGATATAATCGTTTCTGTGATCAGGGGGGGTCACCCACTAATTACTCAAATTTCATTATGGATGCAGTGGATGGCTCCGCATGCAA
Source organism: Camellia sinensis (assembly GCF_004153795.1). Classification (NCBI taxonomy): domain Eukaryota; kingdom Viridiplantae; phylum Streptophyta; class Magnoliopsida; order Ericales; family Theaceae; genus Camellia; species Camellia sinensis. The sequence continues at coordinate 179,239 of NW_021027481.1, read as the reverse complement.
ACTGGAGTTTTGAAAAAAGTTTTTTAAGTTCTGAGTCGGTTGTTAAGTCTGATTCTGTGGAGTCAGGTCTGTCTGGAATACTAGACTCCGGTGGTTATGTGGGTAATAACCCAAACACCATTATCCCATCTGGGTCTCTCTATTTGTTTTTCTTTTGAGTCTATTGTAACCGTTGAGCCTAAGGTTGTGAATGAAGATGATGTGATTTTCACTTACTTATCTGTGCCTATAGTTCATAACATTGATCAAAATTTTCAAAATTTTGATAAAAACGAAGAGAAAGAAATTCCTCGGGTTTTGAAAAATCTTGTTGAATGAGAGGAAGAGAGGTGTGCTAAGCCATTAATAGATGAGATTATTTTAGAAAATATGGAAACGGAGAAAGATCTTCGTTTGGTTCAGATTGGTTCCACTTTATCTTTGGAGGAACACGAGCAATTAGTTTCTTTATTAAAAGAATTCAAATATGTTTTTGCAAGGTCCTATGAAGATATGCCTGAAATCGATCCTGAGATTGTATAGTATAGGATCCCTCTTAACCCTGAGGCTCAACTTGTCAAATAGAAGTTTCGCAGAGTTCGTCCGGATTGGGCACTGGAAATCTAAGAGGAGGTTACCAAACAAATCAATGCTGGATTCTTGTTGGTATTAGAATATCTGACTTTGTTAGCCAATATTGTGCCAGTTCTGAAGAAAGATGGTAGAATCAGAGTTTGTATTGATTTCTGGGATTTGAACAAAGCCAGTCCAAAGGATGATTTTTATTTTAGTTCTTGTAGTCCAATTAAAGATGATTATATAAATCAGTAAATGTTAAGACCTAATTTGATGGTTGAAAAGGTGGTTTTAAAATTTGAACAATTCATCCATAATTACAACAAATTAATGTTTTAGAGAAAAAAGTTAGAAGAAAAAAAATATATATTTTTAGGACTAATTTTTTTGTTGCAAAAAATGTCATTACTATGTTTTTTGCGACAAAATTGAAAAAAAAAATGAACACTCTTTATCTATTTTTAAAAATGAAATTAATCTTAGCAAATAGGAAATGATCATTTAAGCAAAAGTCTGGCAGTTATTCTCTTTCTTTCTTTTCTTATTGATTTTGAAATAAGTCTCACAGTGTATGAACACTCTTTGTTTGTTTGTTTGTTTTTTTTTTCTTTCTAAAGTCTATGTGAATAAGTAGAAAATGGAGACAAAACAGTTTCCATCAACCAGCCCACACGTCGGGTCGAGAGACCCATTCCCACCACCATATTGCAAATTTATGAAAAGACTTTCTAAAGTCGGAGTGAATAAGTAGAAAATGGAGACAAAACAGTTTTCATCAACCAACCCACACGTCGGGTCGAGAGACCCATTCCCACCACCATATTGCAAATTTATGAAAAGACTTTCTACAAAGTCTTACATTTTTTAAATTCTTTTATTATTAATTTCAAATCCAATGTGCTGCACATTAAAACATCAAAAGACACACCTTTCACTTTGTTCCTTTGTAGATGGGATAGCCTTCTACTTCTCCCAGTAACTTTCATGTTCTCCCAGATTGTTGCCCTTTTAATTTTACTAAAAAATCAAACTTCTAGAAAACATAATTTTATGGTAATCCAATCAAGATTATTAAAGATTAACTTAAAACTTATAGATAATATCATGGAAGACTCCTAAGTCTTATTAATAAAATCAAGGTAGTAACATTGAAGAAAGACCTCTATGTTTTCTGTTACTCAAAGATTTATGACAAAAAAAATTCTAATTTGTGAAGCTTCCAATTAAATTCCAATATATTTCCACTAATTTGTGAAATGAAAGCTATGTCAATACAAACAATTTCGAGGACCAAATCATCCACTAAATATGAGATGAAATTTCAAAGAATCAAGTGTTCGTTGAAAATTATAAGATTAATGTAGTGACAAGAGCTTTCAATTTCTCTTTCGGTTGCTTTTCAAGTATTAATTTCTGATTTGAATTTTCCAAAGTTAGTCATCTAACTTAATAGAATAATTTGGGTTTTGTGCGCCTGTTTTGGAATTGATCTTGATAATATATTCAAACCAATCACTTTTTATGATTTGTTGAATATAAAATTCGTTATGGTGATGTACATCAAAAGCTATATGTTTGAATAACATTTATATAACAAAAAGAGATGATTATTCTTAAAATTATATTTGTCATTCATTTTTTTTTAAAACAAATGTAATTCAAATATATAAGTACAGATGTCCGATGATTTTGATTTTTTACATAAATATTATACTCAACAATGATGTTGACCACAAAACGAGCTCATTAAGCCCAACTACTCTCTCAAGTTGAATGGCCAACTTGAGAGAATCCAACCCCATTGAATTAATTATTATATTGATTGAGAGGAGAGGGTTTGCACCAATGAACATCTTGTAAGAAACTTCCTTCTTCAAGTCTCCCAGCACACAGCTGTCCATCCTTTCTTCAATAATGACATACAAAATTTTGAAAGGTTTTCACAAAGAATAATGTTATATATATAATTTTTATTGAAAAAATTCATACAAAATGATATGTCATTTTTTAGCCCTTTGTTTCAAGCAAAAAAACAACTAGTAGTTTATAATTGTAAAAATATCATGTTATATTATTTATTAGTTTTATTTATAAAAATTATGTTTTCGAATCATTTTTTGTTTTTAATAATATAGTTAAAGCTTATATAGTTTATTATTTTTGAGAGATTTATTAAGAACTCCTTTTCTAAGTACTTGTATTCTAATTAGCCCATAATATATCATTCTATTTCAGTAAGTCCTATTATTTGTCATATTTAAGATATTTAATAGATAATTTTACCCTTACAATTATGTTTTGAACGGTTAGCAACTTGGTGATGTGAACGTTCATATTTTACGATATGAATATTCATATTGACGTGTAAATGCTCATATTTTATGATGTAAATATTCACATTAACGGTGTGAACGTTCATATTTTGTGATGTGAATATTCATATCACGGAACATACACGGTCAATGTGAATACTATTATGTGTATTTTGGTAACTATGTCATCCATAAGACTTGTTAGAATATAAGACTTGTTAGAATAAAAGAAAATAATTTGTTTTAAGTAAAATATAAGTAGAGAAAGAAGGATTTATAAATAAGTTTCCCATTATTTTTTGAAAGAAGGCCTGATGCGTTAAGAAATTTGTTACAAAATATCATTTTGTGAATATGTTATTATGAGTAACAATATTAAATCTATTAATTTTAGAAAATAAAAAACCCTATGAAAATTAAATGGAAGATGATGAATCACTCACGATGAGTTAAGAATCATTTACTAGCACTCAAAATATCTAAAACCCTTAATAGTAGATTAAATTATTAATTATTTTATATACATTAGATTATTTCTTTATTTCTCAAAATAAAAATAATCTTATAAACCTTTTCTCACTACTAATCTAATCCTACCTTTCATCGTTAAAAACAAACAAGACATTATATATGGTCATCAAATAGGGACTTAGTTAGCCATTTCACTCTCTAATGTTAGTCCTGTGTGTATACTAATATAATTAAAATATATATATATATATATATATGTGAGGAGATAAATAGGACAATCTAATAATTTCAAGTCCATAGTACCGGCTTCGAATCACCTATACTCATTTTCTGTACACATCTTGTGTCCCACTCATGATTTCAAAATTGACGACGTGGCAGTCTGAGATGAATGGGATAGAAGATAAGTACATAAGAATGGGTACAGGAGATCTGAAACTCATAGTACCGAAGAATCAACACAGATTTGTTTATTTAGTCAGGCTTGCTATTGACATAAAGCACCAAATAAGAACAATATTGTGGGTCCTTTATTTAGGCACTGTTTGAAAAAAAAAAAAAATTAAATCATATTTGATTATGAATTTAAATAATGATTTGAAAAAGAAAACGAAAATGTGAGAAAGTGGATAAAAAAATTTAACTTATATTTTATTTTTATTTCTCTTATATTTGATTTTCTTTTTTCAAATTCTTATACCAATTCATGATTCAAACACAATTTTATTCATAATACAATGATGAGTACATCTATTTACCAAAAATTATATATCTCCTCTAATGTTAGCATTATATCATTAGTAACAAAAATGAGCAAGTGTTGGGACTCATTACTTCAATAATGCTATGCTGAATACTAATTACATTTATTTATTACAAGTAATTTATCATCTTATATATTATTTTTATGTTAGTATCAAAATTGAGCAAGTGATGGAGTCCGTTAAACTAATACAATGATAATATGTGAGGATATACAGTGACAATTTTCAGTTTATAATTTTTTATTATTGAATTATTATTAAGTTATAAAAAGGAGAGTGCATATAGAAGAAGCATCATATCCAATTCCCTCTCTACCACCCAATACTGGTGTAAGAATGGGTTTCTTACTATCCAATTATCAACTCACAATATGTATCCTGTATTCCCTAATTTTCTGATGGTCTTCTTCTGCACATCTTTGCCATAATGATGAGAGCACTGCTTTGCTCCAATTTATGCAACTCTTTTCCTTCAATTGCTCTGCTTCTTTCAATTGCTATGATCTTTCTGCTCCAATCACTGATAATTGGAAAGAGGGTACAGATTGTTGTGCATGGGATGGGGTCACATGTGATAACACCACTTCTCATGTCGTTGGCCTCGACCTCAGTTGTAAACTGCCTATATGGTACCATCCATCCAAACAGCAGCCTCTTCAATCTTGTTCACCTTCAACACCTCGACCTTTCTCTAAACAACTTCAATCACTCTCAAATTTTACCTTCATTTGGCCGTTTCACAAATTTGACCCATCTAAACCTCTCTGGCTCCCATCTTTCTGGCCCAATACAATCATCATCAAAAGAAGTCTGGCAAGGAAATAACTTCTCCAATAGCATTTTCCACTTACAGAAATTGCAAGACCTGTGGTTACGCGGTAACAGAGAAGAGAACTCACAGGTAAACTTCCAAGTTTTATTAATGGAACTCACCGGCACCTTAGGCACCTTAGGTCGTTGGATCTCTCTTCGACAGGTTTCACCGGAGAGCTACCTAATTCCATCGGCCAACTTGAGAACTTGGAGGAGCTATACCTCAGTGACTGCAATGTCTCTGGTACGATTCCGAGATCACTTACAAACCTCACGCGATTAATTTGGCTTGATCTTTCATACAACAATTTTGAAGGCCCAATTCCTCAACTTTTTTCCAATTTCTCGCAACTTCAAGCTATATATTTCTCAAACAATCAACTAACAGATCCCATTCCCTCTTGCTTGTTTCATCTTGTGAACCTTATCTATCTTGATCTTTCGTCAAATAATTTAAGCAACACTGTTGAGCTGCACACGTTTGCAAAGCTTGAATATTTGGATTTTTTGGATCTTTCAAACAGTGGTCTATCATTGACCACCACCAACTCCACTCCCTCCTCTTTCCAAAACATTGGGACATTACGATTGTCGTCTTTGCTTTTCAAGTATTAATTTATGATTTGAATTTTCCAAAGTTAGTCATCTAACTTAATAGAATAATTTGGGTTTTGTGCGTCCGTTTTGGAATTGATCTTGATAATATATTCAAACCAATCACTTTTTAAGATTTGTTGAATATAAAATTCGTTATGGTGATGTACATCAAAAGCTATATGTTTGAATAACATTTATATAACAAAAAGAGATGGTTATTCTTAAAATTATATTTGTCATTCATTTTTTTAAACAAATGTAATTCAAATATATAAGTACAGATGTCCGGTGATTTTGATTTTTCACGTAAATATTATACTCAACAATGATGTTGACCCCAAAACGAGCTCATTAAGCCCGGCTACTCTCTCAAGTTGAATGGCCAATTTGAGAGAATCCAACCCCATTGAATTAATTATTATATTGATTGAGAGGAGAGGGTTTGCACCAATGAACATCTTGTAAGAAACTTCCTTCTTCAAGTCTCCTAGCACACAGCTGTCCATCCTTTCTTCAATAATGACATACAAAATTTTGAAAGGTTTTCACAAAGAATAATGTTATATATATAATTTTTATTGAAAAAATTCATACAAAATGATATGTCATTTTTAGCCCTTTGTTTCGAGCAAAAAAACAGCTAGTAGTTTATAATTGTAAAAATATCATGTTACATTATTTATTAGTTTTATTTATAAAAATTATGTTTTCGAATCATTTTTTGTTTTTAATAATATAGTTAAAGCTTATATAGTTTATTATTTTTGAGAGATTTATTAAGAACTCCTTTTCTAAGTACTTGTATTCTAATTAGTCCATAATATATCATTCTATTTCAGTAAGTCCTATTATTTGTCATATTTAAGATATTTTATAGATAATTTTACCCTTACAATTATGTTTTGAACGGTTAGCAACTTGGTGATGTGAACGTTCATATTTTACGATATGAATATTCACATTGACGTGTAAATGCTCATATTTTATGATGTGAATATTCACATTAACGGTGTGAACGTTCATATTTTATGATGTGAATATTCACATCACGGAACATACACGGTCAATGTGAATACTATTAAGTGTATTTTGGTAACTATGTCATCCATAAGACTTGTTAGAATATAAGAAAATAATTTGTTTTAAGTAAAATATAAGTAAGGAAAGAAAGTTTTATAAATAAGTTTCCCATTATTTTTTGAAAGATTATTTTTTGAAAGAAGGCCCGATCCGTTTAGAAATTTGTTACAAAATATCATTTTGTGAATATGTTATTATGCTAGATAAGGGCTTTGTTCGCCCTAGTGTTTCACCGTGGGGAGCACCGGCCCTCTTTGCTAAAAAGAAAGATGGTGCCCCGGAAGTTGAATCGGGCTACGATCAAGAATAAGTACCCTATGCCCCGTATAGATGATCTGTTTGACCAGTTGAAGGGTTCCCGTTGTTTCTCTAAGATAGACTTGAGATCAGGTTACCACTAGTTGAGGGTCAGGGAGGAGGATATTCCTAAGACGGCATTCCGTACGCGGTATGGCCATTATGAGTTTCTGGTGATGCCATTCGGGCTTACCAATGCACCGGCAGTCTTTATGGACTTGATGAACCGGATCTTTCGGGAATTCTTGGATCGATTTGTAGTCGTTTTTGTGGACGACATTCTCATCTATTCGCCTTCTGAGGAGGAGCACGAGGAACACTTAAGAGTGGTGCTTAAGTTGCTTAGAGCCCATAGGCTGTATGCCAAGTTTGGGAAGTGTGAGTTCTGGCTAAGGGAAGTCAAATTCTTAGGCCACGTGGTATCCGAGGAAGGGGTGTCTGTTGATACATCCAAGGTTGAGGCAGTGCAAGATTGAGCACAGCCTAAGAGTGTATTTGAGATTCGCAGTTTTCTGGGATTAGTTGAGTACTACCGTCGGTTTGTGAAGGATTTCTCCAGAGTAGCTTCGCCGTTGACTAGATTAACGCGGAAAGGGGTCAAGTTCGTATGGAGTGAGACTTGTAAAAAGTCGTTCCAAGAGTTGAAGGTTAGATTGACCACCGCTCCGGTTTTGATTATTCTGGAGAGAGGATCGGGTTACGCGGTCTATTGTGATGCCTCATGAAAGGGTTTGGGTTGTGTGTTGATGCAAGAAGCGAAGGTGGTAGTTTATGGTTCACGTCAGTTGAAAATCCACGAGAAGAATTACCCTACGCACGATCTAGAGTTAGCAGCAGTGATCTTTGCCTTGAAGATTTGGAGGCACTACCTTTATGGTGAGAGGTTCGAGGTGTTCTTGGACCACAAGAGTTTGAAGAA
>NW_021027481.1:52512-162402 GCF_004153795.1 Camellia sinensis | reverse complement strand
ATTCTGGGCTTGGTATACATTGTTGGGTATCTTCGGCTCTGCAACTTGCTGACTTCTTTACCAAGACTCACACCACTGCTCGATTTCAGTTTTTTTTCTTAGCAAACTCTCAGTGTTTTCTGCTAAAACACCTTGAGTTTGAGCGGGGGTGTGAGAAATATGTGTTCTCCTCGGATTAGGAATAAGTGTCCTATGTCTATTAGACTTCTATATATCTCAGTAATGTATTCATGTAGGGTTAGGAATTAGTGGTACTCTATATAAATGATGTATGTATTCTTTGTTCAAATTAATTCAAGACTAATATACAGTTTTATTCAGAAAACTTACATGATATCAGAGTTTGGTTCGAAACCCTAATCTGAAGGATTCGAAACCCTAGCAACCATCTCTGTTCGTTTTCGTCTGGTTCGAAATCAACCCATCCATCGTGATTCGTCTGTCCGTCGCGATCCATCTGGGTTCAGGTCAAGACCCATCGTCACAACCTGCTGGTTGTCTGTTTCTGCCTCTTTCGTGCCTTCTTGCAGAGTCGAAACCCTAACAGTCATAGCCTCTCTGTTCAGTCGCAACCCATCGGCTATAAATTGCGATCAATTATCGCCCTTGCATCATCGTATCTCTCTCAGTCCTCGTCGGCTTCATCTCGGTTCATCATCGCAACTCCTTCTCGTGATTTTCTGACTTTGGTTCTCTCTCTCTCTCTCTGTAGCTTCATCTCGGTTCATCATTGCGACTCTCTCTCGCGACTCTGGTTCTCATCTCTCTATCTCTATCTCGATGATTTGTTATCAATAGTATTAAAACCCTTATTCCTGTTTGGCCCATTTATTAAGTTATTAGTATACTTTGACCCATTAATCTTTAGTTTATTACAATAATGGACTCTAAAATTCAAGCCATTAAATGTAAACTCAATGGTGGCAATTATGCCTATTGGGTTAGTGTTATGAAGAATTTTCTTCTTGGTCAAAAAAAATGGGGCTATGTTTCTGGTTCTGCTCCTCATCCATCAGACCCAAAGGTAGAAGGGTATCTGTCTTCCTGTGACACTTGGGATTGTGATAATGCCCAAGTTCTTACCTGGTTTCATAACTCTGTGGATGACCGTATTGGAATGATGTTTTCCAAGTACAGTACTGCCAAGGAAGTGTGGGATTATTTACTCGGTGTTTATCAGCAGTCCAATTTTGCCAAGCGGTATGAGTTGGAAACAACTATTCAGGGTGCTCGTCAGCGGGATCAAACTATTCAGGACTTTTATATTGAGATGACAGGTCTCTGGGATCAGTTGGCTCTTATGGAACCACCTAGTCTCAAGATACTAGACGCTTATATTGAGTTTCGGGTGTAAGAATCCTGAAAACTTTTCTGTATATGCAAAATTCAATGTATCAAAGATTACAATCAGATCATAGATTATATAGCCCTAAATCCTAAACCAAAAAGGAAAATACAAATACAATTATGTCTCTAACAGGACTCTAACTCAATAACACAATCATGTCTCTAATAGGACTCTAATTTGTACAAAACACAAATTTATAATATTCTATTATATTCTAACACCCCCGCTCAAACTCAAGGTGTTTTAGCAGAAAACACTGAGAGTTTGCTAAGGAGAAACTGAAACCGAGCGGTAGTGTGAGATTCAGATACAGATTCAGATGCAGATTCGATCTCAGAAGGCATCCAGAACATCAGTTTCAGAGTCAGAGACAAATTCAGATTCAGATTCAATCTCAGAAGGCATCCAATTGACTAATAGATAATAAACTGACAGATAACTGAGGAACATATAAAACGGACGGAATAGAGACTGCAGACACAGCAGACGGTATAACAGACCCAACAGATATAACTGACTCGACTGAGATTCTAACTGAAAAGATGAAAGTGCAACGGGGGAGGTAGACTGAGGAAGATGCAGGCGTTCCACCACATAGAGATCTCCAACTCTACGGCCGGTCCCAATCTGCTTCTTGGATACCCGATCCTGAAGAGGACCCAAGCAAACCTGAATGAAGAGAGGTAAGAGCGGAGGCAGATGGGGATGACTAAGAGGTGGACAAGATATGCTGAAGTTGTGCAACCTGAGCACTCAAGGAAGCCAAGTCAGGATCAGAAGCCGGAGCAGATGAAGTATAAGCAGCAGGAGGGTGAAAAGTACTCGGAGCAGGACCTCGGAATTGTGGCTGAGATGATTGAGCAGACTGACGGTTCTTCTTAGGACAGTTGTACTTCCAGTGACCCTTTTGATGGCAGAAAGCACACTCATCTGATGCTAAGGGCCCCTTTGTGGGTTTGACAGAAGACTGGGGCGGAGACGCAGATGGAGGTGCCAATAGGGGTGGCTGTGTTAAGAAGACTGAAGGAGACACAGTCTGATTGGTTGTTTTGAGACGTGTTTCTTCGGAAAGAAGCTCACGAACGATCTATCCCAAAACAAGCTCTCTGGTGAGATACCTCAACAACTAACGAGTTTGACATTCCTTGAAGTTTTTGATGTCTCACAAAATAATCTAACTGGGATTATACCACGAGGTCAACAATTTGAAACATTTTCAAACACTTCGTATGAGGGAAATATTGGATTGTGTGGTTTGCCATTGTCAAAGAAATGTTGGATTCTCATAGGAGCAGAATCGCCATCATCATCCTCTTCAAGCCACGATTTTAAATACAAACTTGATGGTTTTGAATGGGAACCGGTGTTAATGGGATATGGTTGTGGAGTAGTAATTGGTTTGGTGATAGGAAGTTGCATCATTCGAAGGAAAGAAAAATGGCTTGAGAGAATTTTCAAAGTAAAAATGTGTCATCAGAAGAACAGATCAAATGAGGTTAGGTACCAACATGGAACAAGATGACATGTTTAGAACTAAGTGGATCCTGTTTGAAGTAAAGGTACTACCATGTTTTCATTTCCATTAAAGCTGTTTGTTTTTAATTTGATTGTGAACCATGATGTCCCTTTTCATTTCCTACTTCTATATTTCAAATTTGACACTCATGATTGACTGCTAGAATATATAGCCTGGTTTGGGAAGTTGGTTATGTTAGTAAACTATTTTAGTTTTCGGTTATTTTAGAAGGTTAAAATTTTTGTTTTTGAAAAAATGATTGTATTTTTTTGTAATTGGATGCAATGTTTATGAGAGAAAAAGTGAAATGATTATGGGTTTAATGTGACATTTTGTCTTATTAGCTATTTTAACTTATTTTGTTTTTTTTTTTTTTGTTGTAAATTTTAACCTAAAAAAAGCCAAAAATCCACTTCCCAAACAGGGCGTAGTTAGTTATATGCATGTATGTAAGTAGAAAGATAGTAGAATACATGAAACCAAAAAAAAAAACCTCTTGTAGATAAATGGCATTCACCACTCTATAATTCCAATCGTCTAAAATAATAAATTTAGATCAAAGTTGAGGAGAAGAAAAAAAAATTGGTAAAATAATTCATGCTGACATTAGAAATAATGAACAACATGTTTTCAAAATGAATTTATTTACATGTTTTCAAGTCAAGTTAAATTTTCACAAATAGGTGTCCGTTTCTTCTTTGTTGATTTTAGTTTCTCTTTGCTTTATATACATGTTCTCTTTTCAAATTTTTAAATCTTTTTAGAATAGAAGCACTTGAAAATGATTTTTATTTTTTTTTTTAAAAAGAGCATCTAATACAAATTTTTTAAAGATTCACTAAAAATAAAATTTCAGAAAATGTGATTTTTTAGCATTTGCCAAACATGGATGGATTTTTTATTTTTTATTTAGGGCAAATTACATATACCCCTCTCGAGATTTAGCTAAATTACAAATACTCCCTTGAGGTTTGAGAAATTATAAACTTCTCCCTGAAGGTTATATTTGCATAACAAATTAGGAGGCAATTTGTATGAAAATATAAATCTTAGGGAGCAATTTGTTATGAAATATAAACCTCAGGGGGCGGGATGTAATTTTTGAAACCTCAGAGGAGTATCTGTAATTTAACTAAATCTCGAGGGGTATATGTAATTTGCCCTTTTATTTATTGTCAACTAAATAAGTTGTAACTAAGGTGGGCATCGTGTTGTGTTGGATTGTAATTCTGTCATGTCATTTCGACTTTGTGTCAAAATTAACTCAATACTAACACATTCCACCCTTTTGTTATAGTATTATATTATTGTGTCATGTCATTTTCGATCTGTGTTCGATTCGCACTGTATTAACACGTAATATCAAAAAAAATTATCCTTAACTAAAAGTAAAGTGTATGAAAAAATTAAAAATTTTCTTTACAAGTTAAGTTTAATGAAAATAATCTCCACTTGATGAAATGATAAATAAAATAAAAAATCTATACTAGATGAAATATTTAATTTTAACTCAATTCTATTTCCCTAATTTACAAAATTAAATCCTATGCAGTATTTGTTTTACTTGATTACTTCTAAAATAGTTGACAAAAAATACATTATATTTAATTTTTTTTATAATCTTGGCCTCAAAATTTTAATGGGAAACTTACTGATAGGTCTATACACAAAGTTCAAAACTCATCTAGTCCCAAAACAAAACGCATGCACCAATTAGTCTTACATATTTTTAGTTGTTGTCAAAAAATTCTATTTTTTAAAAAAAAAAATTAAAAACGCTACTACATCCCACCACCACCGAACTTTCATTAGACGGTCACCGGGGACTCGCCAGAACGTTCAACATCACCAAAAAGTTGTCGGAGTATTCCAAATGTCACCAGAAGTTGCAAGCATGTCTAGAATGCTCGCTGGATATCAAGAATATTGCTAGAAACTCATCGGAATGTCCAGAATATTGTCGGGAAAAAAAAAAGAGAATAAATTGAGAAATTAGAGCAAAAAAATATAGCAAAGTGTGCTAAATATGATAAATTGAAAGGGTAAAAAAACAAAAAACACAACAACAACAAAAAACTGATGAAAAGCAAATTTTGAAACTGTAAAATATTACAATTTTAAAATATAATTCTATTAAGCATTTATCCTTATTAATCAATCTGAAAAGCATATTATCAAACTATAAAATTTTACAGTTCTAAAAAGAATTATGAAACTGTAAAATTTTACAGCTCTATAGATTGATTTATTTCAGTACCAAAAAAATTGAAACTGTAAATTTTTAACCCTCCTCCAGCACCCTAACCACCATTGCCCTATCAACTTGAAACCCTATATCTAGGAGGAGGAGGAGGAGGAGGAGAAGGAGAGGAGGGCAAAGATGAATGAGGGACTGGGGAAGAGGCGATGCGGCTGGAGAAGGGGTGGTAATGGTGGCAGTGGCCGGTGGTGTGTAATGGTGGAATTGGATATTGAATTTCCAGAGGAAGAGGTCTCTCTCATCCCCAGAACTTCATCCCACGCCAAAATCCAATTTTTAAAATGGTTCTTTTGAACTTCCTTCTGTGATTCAAACTACATGCTCAGTTCATTGCATCTGAAATTGACAACGCTACAATCTACATGGTGAACACCAAATTTAGTCTTCATTTCACCTATGTTTTTCAATTGCACTTTGATCTTGATATCTTAACTTTATTAAAAGTTCTAGGCTGGGTTTGCTCTTATCCAATCTATCCTCCCAAATGATGAAGTCATGCGTCTACATAAATGGTCTTCACGTACCCGTTTAGTTCAGTTATGATGTGAATTAAGAACCAAATCAATCACTATGATTCTAAAATTTAGAAATCCAACCAGACCAACCTAAAACCAAACTTGACAAAAAAATAGTCAGGTTCCAGTTTGGTTTTATAGTTCTATTCTAAGCTAGAAAATTCATAAAAAAATACGAACTATCCAATCGAATAAATAAAAAAATAAAAAATAGAAGCATGCCAAAAAAAAACAATATATGTATACTCCAAATTTTTGGAATATTCTACAAAACTGATCCTTCTAATTATATACTAATCGCTACAAAAATGCAAATTTCAAAAAATATAAAAGTAGAAATCATATAGATAAGGAAATGTACATAAACCTATGTATCTTCTTATAAAGAGAGAATATTTTGCGAATAAAATGAAGGCAGACTTCATTGACGTAGGAATAAGATTGGGTTCAAGGAAACATACAGCTAAACAAGTAATAGCATAAGACTCTAATATAGCTATTAAGATGTTAGGGCCTAAATACCAAACTACTCAAATTCAACTCGTTAAAGATAAATCAATTTTAAATAAAAAAGATTTAAGCTTGAACATATTATAAAGCTCGTTAAGTTTTCCGATCAATCTCGAACAAATCTTGAGCGATTGAAGTCAACTAACTAAGAAGGAACTAACAAAAGGGAAAAGGATTTTGCATATCATAATATAGTTGGTATCACCTTCATCTGGGGAATTTAACGATGAGATGAAAAATTTATTACATTGAGCCTCTATCCTCTGAAGGTTTTCTTGTATCTAGGCATAGTTCAGGCTTCCCATAGTGAGATCTGTGAGAATATGTGTTCTCCTCGGATTAGGAATAAGTGTCCTATGTCTATTAGACTTCTATATATCTTAGTAATGTATTCATGTAGGGTTAGGAATTAGTGGTACTCTATATAAATGATGTATGTATTCTTTGTTCAAATTAATTCAAGACTAATATACAGTTTTATTCAGAAAACTTACATGGTATTAGAGCTTGGTTCGAAACCCTAATCTGAAGGATTCGAAACCCTAGCAACCATCTCTGTTTGTTTTCGTCTGGTTCGAAATCAACCCATCCATCGTGATTCGTCTGTCCATCGCGATCCATCTGGGTTCAGGTCAAGACCCATCGTCACAACCTGCTGGTTGTCTGTTTCTGCCTCTTCCGTGCCTTCTTGCAGAGTCGAAACCCTAACAGCCGTAGCCTCTCTGTTCAGTCGCAACCCATCGGCTGTAAATTGCGATCAATTATCGCCCTTGCATCATTGTATCTTTCTCAGTCCTCGTCGGCTTCATCTCGGTTCATCATCACAACTCCCTCTCGCGATTTTCTGACTTTGGTTCTCTCTCTCTCTCTGTAGCTTCATCTCGGTTCATCATTGCGACTCTCTCTCGCGACTCTGGTTCTCATCTCTCTATCTCTGTCTCGGTGATTTGTTATCAATAGTATTAAAACCCTTATTCCTGTTTGGCCCATTTATTAAGTTATTAGTATACTTTGACCCATTAATCTTTAGTTTATTACAATAATGGACTCTAAAATTCAAGCCATTAAATGTAAACTCAATGGTGGCAATTATGCCTATTGGGTTAGTGTTATGAAGAATTTTCTTCTTGGTCAAAAAAAATGGGGCTATGTTTCTGGTTCTGCTTCTCGTCCATCAGACCCAAAGGTAGAAGGGTATCTGTCTTTCTGTGACACTTGGGATTGTGATAATGCCCAAGTTCTTACCTGGTTTCATAACTCTGTGGATGACCGTATTGGAATGATGTTTTCCAAGTACAGTACTGCCAAGGAAGTATGGGATTATTTACTCGGTGTTTATCAGCAGTCCAATTTTGCCAAGCGGTATGAGTTGGAAACAACTATTCAGGGTGCTCGTCAGCAGGATCAAACTATTTAGGACTTTTATATTGAGATGACAGGTCTCTGAGATCAGTTGGCTCTTATGGAACCACCTAGTCTCAAGATACTAGATGCTTATATTGAGTTTCGGGAACATGGTCGTTTAGTCCAGTTCTTAGCAGCTCTCTCCCCTCAGTATGAGGCTATTCGAGGTGGCATCCTTCACCGATCTCCTCTTCTCTCTGTGGATGCTATTGTTCGTGAACTTCTCTCCGAGGAAACCCGTCTTAAGACGGCCAGTCAGACTTTGCCTCCTTCTGTGTTCTTGGCTCCTGCCAAGCCGCCCTTGTTATCGACCCCTCCTTCTCATCAACTTCAAGCCACTGCGAAACCCAAGAGAGGACCATTAGGGCTAGATGAGTGTGCTTTCTGCCATCAGAGGGGTCATTGGAAGAACAATTGTCCTAAAAAGGGACGTCAGCCTGCTCCGTCTTCTCAGACACAGTTCTGCGGTACTACTTCGAGTACTTTCCGACCTCCTGCTGCTTACACTGCATCTACTCCAGCTCCCGATCCTGACTTGGCTTCCCTGAGTGCTCAGGTTGCACAACTTCAGCATATCTTGTCCACCTCTCAGTCATCCCCATCTGCCTCCGCTCTTACCTCTCTTCATTCAGGTTTGCTTGGGTCCTCTTCAGGTATCCCTTCTTCTGTTTGGATTTTTGATTCTGGTGCCTCACATCATATGACTCCTCACCTTTCCTTACTTCAAAATTGTATTCCCCCACCCGTTCCTATTACTATTAATACTGCTAATGGATCTGGTATGTCTGTTTTATCTGTTGGGTCTGTCTTACCCTCTGCCATGTCTGCTATTACTATTCCTTTTGTCTTTTATGTTCCTCAGTTATCTGTCAGTTTGTTATCTATCAGTCAACTTGATGCGTCTGGTTTTGATGTTATCTTTTCCTCTTCTACCTGTTGTGTGCAGGATCAGGTGTCCAAGAAGCAGATTGGGACCGGCTGTAGAATTGGAGATCTCTATGTGGTTGAAAGCTTGCATCTCCCATTATCCACCTCTCCAGCTGCACTTTCCTCGTTTCAATTAGATTCTCAGTCGAGTCAATTTTACTTATGGCATTCTCGTCTTGGTCATTTGTCTGTTGACCGCTTACAGTCTTTAGCTCAGTCAGGATTGTTGGGTAAAGTTTCTCCTAGTCAAATTGATGAATGTCGGGGGTGTAAACTTGCTAAAATGTCAGCTTTACCTTTTAATAAAAGTACGTCTATTTCTGTTTCTCCTTTCTCTCTTGTGCATACTGATGTCTGGGGACCCTCTCCTGTTCTTACTAAAGGGGGTTCAGTATATTATGTGTCTTTTGTAGATGATTGCACCCGTTACACGTGGGTTTATCTTATGACTCATAAGTCTGACTTCTACCAAATATATCGTATTTTCCAGTTTATGGTCACTACACAGTTTGGATCTACTATTAAATTGTTGCGGTCTGACTTAGGTGGAGAATACTTTAAAACTGAATTCTGTGAATATTTGGCCAACTTGGGTACCATTCACCAAACTTCTTGTACTGATACACCTGCCCAAAGTGGCCGAGCTGAGCGTAAACACCGTCATCTTCTTGAGACAGCTAGATCTCTTCTTCTCTCTGCCTCCGTTCCAGCTCCGTTTTGGGGTGAGGCAGTTCTTACTGCTGCTTTTCTTCTCAATCGTATGCCTATCCCCCTTCTTTTGGGTCGGTCTCCTTATGAGGCTCTCTTTTCTCAACCTCCTAATTACTCCCTCCTTCGTGTATTTGGGTCTGCATGTTTTGTCCTTTTACCCCGTAAAGATAGGACTAAATTTAGTGCCCGATCTGTCCTATGTGTTTTTTTGGGATATAGTCTCACTCAGAAAGGTTATCGCTGTTATGACCCTGTTTCTCGTCGCCTTTATGTCTCCCGCCATGTTGCCTTTCTCGAACGTCTATCTTACTTTCAGCTTCCTCCTCTCACCGCCCCAATTTCCAAAGAGGATTTGGTTCATATTGATCCATTTCCTTCTGAAGTCCCATCTGATGAGTACATCTCCACAGCTCCTCCTGAGCTTATTCCATCTTCTCCTTCTGCTTCACCTCTGACTACTTCTCCTCCTTCGCCTCCTCCTTCGCCTTCTCCTTCTCTTTCTTCTTCTCCTCCGTTGTTAGTTCATTCTTGTTGCAAAGCTCCTCCTCTACTAGTTGTCTTTACCCTTACTGCTGATCCTCCTGCTTCTGACGACTCTGATCCTGCTACACACCGATATCCTCCTCGAGCGCGTCATCCTCCAAAAAGGTTGGGTTGGTCTAATACTTGTTTTTCTGCTTCCTATCGTACCTTTTTGTCTGCTATTCACTCTTTTGCAGAACCTTAGTCTTACAAGGAGGCCTGTCAGGATCCTCATTGGGTTCAAGCTATGGAGGATGAGTTGTTTGCTCTACAGAAAACGAGTACTTGGGAGTTGGTTCCTTTACCTGTTGGTAAGAATCTAGTTGGTTGCAAATGGGTCTACAAAGTCAAGACTCATTCTGATGGTTCTCTTGAGCGCTACAAAGCTCGTCTGGTGGCCAAAGGTTTCTCCCAGGAGGATGGTATTGATTATGAGGAGACATTTGCTCCTGTTGCCAAGATGACTACTGTCCGTACTTTGATTTCTGTCGCTGCTGTTCGTTCTTGGCCCCTTTATCAGATGGATGTTAAGAATGCTTTTCTTAATGGCACTCTCACTGAGGAGGTTTACATGTGTCCTCCCCCTGGTCTTCACCATTCCTCTGGCCAAGTCTGTCGTCTTCAGCGTGCTCTATATGGTCTGAAGCAGTCTCCTCGTGCTTGGTATGATCGCTTTCAGACTACTGTTACCGAGCTTGGGTTTCATCCTTCTGCTTCCGACTCTGCTTTATTTCTAAGACATACCTCGGCTGGTTTTGTTGCTCTCTTACTATATGTAGATGATATGATCATCACTGGCTCTGACTCTTCTGCTATCTCTGAGGTCAAGCAGCATCTCTTTTGCACCTTCGAAATGAAGGATCTGGGACCATTGCGGTATTTTCTTGGCATTGAGGTGGCTTCTTCTCCCAAGGGTTACTTTCTGTCCCAGGCTAAGTATGCTAACGAGGTTATCCATCGTGCCAGACTTACTGGCACTAAGCTGTCTGATACCCCCATTGAACTTAATGTAAAGCTCAACACTACTGATGGGGTTCCTCTAGATGATCCTACGTTGTATTGCGAGCTTGTGGGTTGCTTAGTCTATCTGACAGTTACTCGCCCTGATCTTGCCTATGTTGTCCATGTGATTAGTCAGTTTGTTTCTGCCCCTCGCTTTATACATTGGGCTGCTTTGCTTCGGATTCTTCGTTATCTTCGCAATACTATCTTTCAGGGCTTGCTGTTCTCTTCTACTTCTTCTTTAGACTTGGTGGCTTATGTTGATGCTGATTGGGCTGGTGATGTTAATGATCGTAAATCTACTTCTGGTTTCTGTATGTTTCTTGGCGATTCCCTAATTTCTTGGAAAAGCAAGAAACAGACTGTTGTTGCCCGTTCTACTACCGAAACTGAGTATCATGCTATGGCTCATGCTATTGCTGAAATTGTCTGGCTTCGTCAGCTCTTATCTGAGTAGGGCGTCCCTCAATCTTCCCCAACCTCTCTCTATTGTGACAACCGAAGTGCTATTCAAATTGCTCATAACACTGTCTTCCATGAACGGACAAAACATATTGAGATTGATTGTCACTTCGTCTGTCAGCATCTGCAGTCTAGCTTTATCTCGCTTCCTTTTGTCTCTTTGGCTCTGCAACTTGCTGACTTCTTCACTAAGACTCACACCACTGCTCGGTTTCGGTTTTTTCTTGACAAACTCTCAGTGCTTTCTGCTAAAACACCTTGAGTTTGAGCGGGGGTGTGAGAATATGTGTTCTCCTCGGATTAGGAATAAGTGTCCTATGTCTATTAGACTTTTATATATCTCAGTAATGTATTCATGTAGGGTTAGGAATTAGTGGTACTCTACATAAATGATGTATGTATTCTTTGTTCAAATTAATTCAAGACTAATATACAGTTTTATTCAGAAAACTTACAACAATGGTGGATATTATAAATAGGTCTCAAAGCCCCTTTCCTCTTTCAATTCATTTATGTGTATACCAATCACTTCTGGCCCCTCCTATCTGGATAAGTCAGATTGCTTCTAGTTATCCCGGGTGAATCTTAGCAATCACTTTGTGTGCGTGTAAATCCTAGCAATCATAACTAAACTATTATGACAGGGACAAATTTAGTTCTCTAGAAGGTCATAAAATACTGATGATGAAAACGTAGGTTATGCCAATTCTCAATGTCCAAAAACTTTTCTAATGTATGTATAACAAACAAGGGCACCAAAATTACTTTAAAAAGTTAAGTCTAGTCAACCACAATGAGTTGATATTGCATTTCATTTTTAAGAAGTTATGATATTACAAAAACAAATAAACCAATCACAGACATGAAACCAAACAAAAATATAATTGATAGAAAAGATTATTATCCTAGTTCAAACCAGGTTTATCATTTGTCATTCAAGCCAAGCCCCAGACTTACATTTTGGGGCCCATAAACCAACAACAAAATATGGCTAATTTTTATCATCATTATCAAAGTAACCAATCTGTTGATACAAATCAAAGTCAATCTCTCTATTAAACAACATATCCTTTTCTTCTTATTAACATCCATAAAACAGAGAGGTTCAGGATAAATTGAGTTCATCTCACCAAGGATTATATTTATGCCAAATAGCACACAACAGAATTGGAAAAAAAAAAAACCTCCCCCCATCCCCTTACATTTCATCGGTCGGCAGATTTCTTGATTCCTGCAATTAGGTGGCAAATTGTTTAAAAAGTCATAATTATACCTTGTTTACATGAAGTCCTCTTCTAGTTCTTGCAAGGACTTGTTGGCTGATGCTATCTCTTTGTTAGATGTCATCTTTTCAGCTACCATCAAATTCTTGTGGCTCCTTACCTCTGCTTGCCTCTCCTTGTCAAGCCTCTCCATCTCCTCCCGACATTTCTGCAAAAATCATAGGCAATAATTCCATTTTAAAAATAAGACATCAATTCAAGGGGGAAAAAAGAGTTATATTTAACAACCAAGAAACAAGAATCTGTCTCATGAACTGATGAAAATAAAATCAAAGAATGGGGATTAATTGAACATGTAACTTAGGGGGTGTTTGGGATGATGGTTTGAGGCTAAAATAGCCAATAAAGACAAAAAAAATGCTAAAATAGCTAATAAGACAAAATGTCACATCTTACAAATCAAATCATCCTAAACACAACTTTTTTTCATTAGCTAAAATAGCCAAAAAGCCAACTAAAACAGCATCAATTCAAGGGGGAAAAAAAGAGTTATATTTAACAACCAAGAAACAAGAATCTGTCTCATGAACTGATGAAAATAAAATCAAAGAATGGGGATTAATTGAACATGCAACTTAGGGGGTGTTTGGGATGATGATTTGAGGCTAAAATAGCCAATAAAGACAAAAAAATGCTAAAATAGCCAATGAGACAAAAAAATGTTAAAATAGCTAATAAGACAAAATGTCACATCTTACAAATCAAATCATCCCAAACACAACTTTTTTTCATTAGCTAAAATAGTCAAAAAGCCAACTAAAACAGCTAACATCCCAAACGAGGCCTTAATTTAAAACCCAACATGAAACCATGTTCTTTTTTTCTTTGCTCTTATCCATTTGATGCCTTCAACTTGAATATGTCAGTGCTAGGAATCAAAAAGGCCGACCCTTTTTTTTTTTTTTTTTTTTGGTGAAACTTTATTAAAGAAAAAAGATTTAAGTACAAAAGAAGTCCACCAAACAACAGGAAAATAAAAATAAAAAAAAATCAAAAATCAATAACAAAAAGTATAAAAAGAGCAAAATCTCACATACTACAAAAAAGCTCTATTTTCTTTTTTTCCTTTTTTTTTTTTTTTGATTGACAAAAAAAATAAGAATTTTATTTGGAAAAATAAAAAGAGATACCAGAAGAGGACAAGGAATACTGTACAAGGGTAGAACAAATAAAACCAAGCATATCAAAGAAAACAAATTATACATCACAAAGAGTTCTTCAATCTGTAGAAATCAAAAAGAACAGAATCCCTTTAAACGGGGAAGAAACGTAAGCACAAAATGATGCCAGGTGACACACACTCACAACAAATCCAAGTACTCAAAGTTTTCCTCAAAGATCATTGCATTCGTTTCCAACCAAATAACCCAAAAGATTGAGAAAACAACACAACGCTTTTTAATCAAAAGAGCAGCATTTGACAAGAGAATGGTTAGAAAAAAAAAAGTGTTTTTAATCAAAAGAGCAGCATAGGACAGGAGACTGGAAACAATAAATCCCAACTTGCCACCATGTAAGGATACCAATAAATTCAGTTTTGCATATGTTCCAGATTAAATAAGCAAGTCCAGATTCATGACCAAAACTATCACCACATGGAGATCTTTTGTGCTGGAAAACTAACTTTTTCCAATCAAAAAAACAAAAAGATAATTCTAGATTTTAGGCCCATATTACATCAGGTGTACAACATACATACGGTGATGGGATACATATTTATATCAAAGCAGTAAAGTAGTGTATTTTAGGCTAACCCTCATTACTGATATGGGGATTAAGGAAATTCTCCAATCAGAACAACCCCATCAAATTCAAACTATGTCGTTTTACTAGCCCATTCCATGCCATATTGTAGCATATATTGGTTTACAAGGTTGGTTAATCCTACTCTGAGTACCAGAATGACATCATCCCTGGTATGACTTGGCCTGTTTCCCATAGGGTAGAACAGCAAAGCGTGAAGTCGGTATGGGTATTGTTGGATAGCTTGATATATATTGTTGGACTCATTTTCTAATAACATACTATTAGAGCTTTCATTCAGAGAAGTATTGAGTTTAAGTCTCCCAGTTTGCATTTGTTTCCTTGTTTAGTATGTTTGTTTTAACTTTGTTTGGTTTGTTTATGATGCAACATGCTTGGTCATGCAATTCTTGGACCAAATACACATGTGCATGGCCAAACAAGGCAAAAAGCACTACTAGCAATTAAATAGCACGTGCTCAAAATCGCGTGAAATTTGATAGGTTGACGGAAAACATCATTATGAATGGGATCCATTGCTTCGCCATGGACCCCACTAAATTTTCAAGTGAATTCCATCATTTAGACTGTCACTTTTGAGATTTTTCTGTGTTTATTCATTTATTTAGTTTTGCAACTTCGATTACTCTTACTATAGAAGTTAGAATTCGACCCCATCGAATCTGGCTTCATCATGTCAGCCTAAATTAGTAGTTTTTTATTCAGTTCAATATTTCCATTTTTGGAAATTTTTGTTGTATTTCCTTATTTCTGTGTATTTAGTTAAGAAACTACCAATTTCAATTGTTTCAAAGTATTGTTGGGTCTGCTTGTCACTATAAATAATTATTGTAAGCCTTAAGGCTGATCAGTTTTTTGTGAATTAATAAATTTTGAAGTTTATACTCTTCTTCCAACCTTAGGGATTTGTTTCAAATCAACCATTCTTGAGCCTTTATTCTTGGTATTTTTTGTCGAGAAAGATCTTGCTTCTAATATTCTTTTTGAGTCAATGGATTTCAAGATCATTACCATACTATCCACATGCAGGATAAAGCTACCCGTGAAGGAGGGTGTTGCATAGCTTGATATAAAGTGTTGAACTCATGTCCTAACCATGTAAGCTTTGGGGAATTGGGACTAGTGGTGATCGAATGCATAACTAGAGAAGAGGATTGAAGGAATGAAAGACAAATCATTTTGCTAGCAGCAAACTTGAAAAGCTTGCAGGGATGTGGTTACAAGCAATAACTTTATTCTAGTGAAACTGATATACTGACAATTTTGAACATTTTTAATTGAGGGAATAATTGGGCCTAGAGTATTAACAAATACAATAGCTAGGACACAGAAAATGAAGAGAGAATTCGCAAGGAAATTGAGAGCAACAAAAGTATCCAGGAGAGAAAAGTAACAGCTGCTAGGGAAATCTAAGCAAAAGTAATCAATCCCAGAACATCTCGAGATTTCAAAATTAGAAATTATTTGCAACATCCACAAAACTTTCAAAGTGTTGAGGATGGATTAGCTTTATGTAGTAAGCTAACATGAATCACAGGTACAATTCAGGATATCAGTCATTAATATGGGCCTGCTGTCACTACTACAATCACAGACTTTGCGGAAACAAGGCGAAAGCTCACAAAAGGAAATGGAAATGCCAGGATAACGAATGAGGCAGCAAGATGAAACTGATGACTACAATTCAAGAAGAAACTTAGTGCCAAAGGTAAAAGGGAATACAAACAATTTGCAAATACTAGTTAACTGTCACAAAGAATTTTTCCGTAGATTCGAATATTTGCAAAGATAATCCTTTTCCTAGTTATAAAAAAATTGAATACTTAATAACATTTCAAGCTCATGCAAGCATAATAATAAACACCCATTTATTACTCTTGTCAAAAAACAGCAAAGAAAATACAAGACTCACTTATCTCTCAGCTGTAGTTTTCTCTCTGCTCTTTCTGCTGCATTAACTGCTTCGTGCTCCGCTGCACAATATACAGATACAAATAACTTTTATATCCAAAAAGAAAATCAAAAGCATGTTAATATTCAAAAGATGTACAGCTCAGAAACAAATAACATATTGAAAATTAGTAGTGGTATATATAGAGTAAAAATTACAAAAACATGTAGGAAAACAAGATAATAATAAAACAGAGGGTAGTTATTAACTATTATTTCAATCAAATAGGACAACAAAAATAATATATCCTCTGAAATCAGATAATGAAGGTGAAGTCCATCTAAAAATCTCACAAGCAAGCAAAAACTATAAAATACCTTTCCAGTCTGGTTTCCTTTCTGCTTTTGTCCGGTTCAATCTATTCACTATCTCATTTATACGCTTCTCCACCCTCACAGTGTGGACCTAAATAGATCACCAATATCAAATGAGGGCCGTCTCCCATGTCCACACTCAATACAAAGAAGGAAAATGGAAGTTGTAGGCACTATTCAACCAAATTGCAACAGAAAAGCTCACCATTTTTGGATTATGGAAGCCAACTTGGCCAACATCCATGGAATCAGTCTTTTTCAAATTTTGCCAGGGTGTGTAAACAACATCAACATTATTCACCTTGTTTCCTGTCAGATATAAATGATGTCAAGGAAATGAGTTACTGCATTGCCAGAGCATTGCCGAATGCAAAGCAGGCAAAAAGCAAGACCATTAATTATAGTATTAGTCATAATCTCCATCAGCCCAAGTCAAGTTGATGCAGAACATGCGAAAAGTGGATATAACATAGTGAGGTGATATTTAAGTCCAGTTCTGTTGGGTTTTTTTTTTTTAAACACTCAAATAGTAGAGACAGATGTTTTAACCTCAAAGTTACAATATTTCTCACAATTTTAAGTGAAATTTAACACCCAAAAAAATGTAATAAAAAAAATCTAAACTAATGATTTAGTAGACAGTTTTTTTCCCCTTAAAATTACCCATATTTATCAGAATGCATTATTGTCTTTTCTATTGAAGTTTCTGTACTTTATGCACATAGTGCAAACAAAATATTAACTAGATTTTTAACGCTACTATGATAAGCTGAACTTCATGATATGGAAGATGCTAACTTAAATATTGCCAACACATCAATTTGTATATTATATATATTCACAATACTTGACTTCCAACTTTGGAGTTAATAGTATTTAATTTAGTACTGAAAATCTAACCCCCAATGGGACAATCAAGTAAACAATAAGAAAGAACTGAGCAAAAACAAGCTACAACCTTGGATCTAATCCCATTCTTCAATTTTGAAAACATAATTAAATATTTGAACTCAAGATTTATTCACTTATTTATTTGTTTGTTTGTGTGCTTCTTTGTTTTGGACCTTTTGACACTCCTTTCATTTCTTTTTTCTTAAATGTTATTCCTTAAAAGTGTTACGAGTGATAAATTTAATCCTTTTCTTTCACATGCTGCAAGCAAGCTGTCAGGGGCTTTAGCGAGGGGACCAATGTAACACATGAAGTGCCCTCACAATACAGTTGCGAGACTGTAATGTAATCAGGACAATCCAATGGCATTACCTAAAGATGTCACAAAACTGTCTTCATGAAATCTGAAAAAAGAGAAATATGTTATATACTAGTAGGATGGCACTCACATTCTAAGTGCACAGCTATGAGAAAAAGTAGGAAAGTGGAACCGGATAAGGAAATGGAAGTTCTTGATTGATAGCAAGGAGAGAATAAGGAAGTGGGAAGTGTTTTTTAATTACTGTCATAGACTCATAGGTTATTTTCATAATCTTAAGATGGAGATCAAGAGAACACCAAAACTGCACCAGCTTAATATGTGATCACACTTTCCTGTAAGAAATAACTTAGAAGTAAAATTTACTCAGTGAAGGAGAGTGTTGTTAGGGGATGGTTGCATGTTTCCATCTTCAAGGAACATAATAAGGTGAAACTCCTTAACTTCTTTGACACTCGGATAGTTGACTTAAGGGTTATCTAATGGCTCGCTACGGTTAAAGCACAAAATAGTAAGTGTTTGAAGCATTTGCCTTGGATGGAATTCGCCTTGTCTAGTTGAGCACAATCTTCCAAAAGACCTTCAGATATATCATCCATTGTCTGACCCTTGTGCAGTCTCTCACATAAACATGGGCCGAAGACATTTTGTCCACGTGAAACCTGCAGTAGAATACCCAGTCAAGAAAGTGCCAAATCCAAATGTAAAGAAAAGATTACACTTTGAAACAAAACAACGTAAATATTCTCCTATCTTGGAATAGAAACCCATCAAATATACACAAGACCTAAACCCTAACAAGTAAGCCGTATGAGTTTGCGCAAAAGGTGTTTTATGTGACAAAGCTGGTTCCATATACCAGTAAAGAAGGAAATACCTCATAGGAGATTAGATTGCAGGTCATTTGCTGCAAAGAACCTCTACATATTCACACAGATTATTACAAAAACTCACAAGAGCTAAGCCACTAAACATACAAATTTCCAAAATAATATTAACCAAACTCACAGCCAAATCAAGCCAAACCAAACCAAAACAAAACAAAACAAACTAAGCCTTGCGTCCCAATCAAGTGCGATCGGCTACACAAATCTTTTTTCACCATTCTACTCTACCAAATTGTATATGCTTAGTTAAATCAATATTCATATATATTTTTTACTACCGCACCCCACATTAATTTATGTCTTCCTCTGCCCCTAACATTTCCATTTGTGGTCATATCTTTCTTCATTACTATTGCATCAATAGGTATTCGTTTTACATGACAAAACCATCTCAACAGTTGATCTATTAGGCATAATCCAAATTGATTCTCTAATAATGTTGTAGCTCTTAAGCAATGTTCAAGCACTCTCTCCTATAATTACACTGTATGATTCATTAACTTAATGCCTCTATAGTTGTTGCAATTTTGAATATCTATATTATATTTATACACGAGCACTTGAATATTTTTTTCAATTGTCAAGCATTATCTTAGTCATTAGAATCTTATTAAAAAAATTATTAACCAAAATACTCTTTTCTTACCTAAGCATTTTTAAGCCTAAATAAGGATAAAATCTGGTCCTACTAGGTTACTTGATTCCATCTTCTTAAATTCAAATTCCACCTCAAACTCTAAGGCCTCGTTTGGCACCTTTCAATTTTAACCAAAAAGTCACTATAAATTGTCGCATCGTCTCTTTACTTTTCTATACATCTTTTCCTAAAAAATGACTAAAATAGTATGTTCCAAAACGAAGCCTTAATTGACAATAAAACCTTTATTCTACAGTTCCATCAAGACTTATTTCATATTTCCTTATTCTTCTCATCTGGCACTAGCACCCTCAAATGCTCACTTTTCATGCACTTAACCTAATTAAAATCTCTTGGAGTACTAGAGGATATTGTGAGTGATCGGGACACTCGCTCTACTAGCGGTTCTAGACAAAGTTATTCAAATCTGATCAGGTCAGAGTTGAAATTTTCCACAGCAAACCACTTACAAACTGATGGTCAGGCGGAGCAAATGAATGCATTGCTGGAGGAATATCTGAGACATTATGCCATAGTAAGTTAGAAAAATTGGGTAGACTTACTTGACAATGCACAATTCTGTCATAAAACTATAGTTATCTGCTCTTCAACAAGTTTTTGTTGCATCAACTCATCCACATGATCCCAAAATTGTCTTTTTAATATATTCCTCTAATCTTATTTGGGGTGTATAGACACTAATCACATTAACCATAATTTCTCCAATTATTAATTATTTATTTTTTTTTATCTCCTATTTTTGTGATTGTTACTACCTTATGTTTAGCTACAATTATTCCTACACCATGTTTATTTCCATCTTGACCAGTATAATAAATTTCAAACCCCATTTTTTTTCCTTCGTATTTTCACCTAGCCACTTAAGTTTCTTGTGAACATGTTATACCTTCCAATCATAATATCTATTAATTACATGGTTTTACCTATTAATGATCCTATATTCCAAGTACTACAATTCTGGGCAGTTCTTTAACCGCTCTTGCTAGAAAACCGCAGGAACCCTGTCTATTCTGCATTGCACCTGGGCACCAATGTAGAGCCCCTTGCCAATTTTTTGAAATGCTAGAAGACAGGCACAAGGCGTCACTTACAGGGAACACCCTAGCCCTTATTTCCATATTTATATTAGGATTCATGTACATAAGGGATCTTACAAAAAAAAAAAATTATGAACTGATTGTCAAGTTATCCAACACACAACCCTTATCCTTATCTAAAGCTTATACCAAATGTATAAAAGATTAAAAACTGAGCATGGTACAGGTAGAGAATCCACAAGATCTGTGAGCCCAGGTTATATGAAGCACAACCACCTGCCCTCTCATCAAAGAATCCCATACCGAGTGGTAACCGGAAAAAATTATGAATTCACAGACTATTTTTTCTTCAATTAGAAGTAAATTTTATTTAAGAAGAACAGTAGCTAGAGGGCACCACCCATGTATACAAATCAAAAGTACCATTATAACTTCCAATGCATCATACACCTCCATATTTGTTAAAGCCTTAATAAGGCTATGAAATAAATAAATAAAGGACAAATACGGACCTCCCTTGGCAATTACTCAAATTACACTCAACCTCGCTAGTATGGAGAAATGGCATCGGCCTACCCTAAAAATTTAATCGCTCAAAGAAAAATTAGGAGAAAGAATCGATCTTCAATAGACAAACCCCAACGAGCCCTTGGTTGATGGTGGTTTTATGGGTGAAGAAAATCTAAGAAGAATGGTGAGGTTGCAAGGCTGGGGAGGAAGACAAAGGTGGTGTAGTGTGCAGGACAGAGTTCGCAAGCAGCACTGCCGGACGGATTTCTCGAGCGGAGCTGAGCTAGGTTCAGAGCGCTGCCCAATAGCAGTCAATAATTTGACAATATACATATACAAATATAAAAGTGTAATTATCATATAATAATTAGTTAAATTATTTGTGTATTTTGATAATTTTAGTTCTATCATATTATAAAAATGTAATTATCATATAATAATTTTGTATGATGTTCATTTTGATATTAAAAATAATAATTAAATTAGAAGAAGAATTATTAACATAAAATTAAAAGTAATTCTAACTATTTAAATTTCTTTTGTATTCATTTGGAAAATAAAAATGTAGAACTAGAAATTATATAAAATATATTAAAAAAATTAAATATAAATATGTTGCAGTTGGATTATCATATGATTTTATATAATGTAATTAAATTAAAATATTAATTATATAAAAGAAATTCAATAATGGCTAATCAAGAAAGAATCACATAACAACATCTAAATCCAAAAAAAAAAAATAATGAAAACTAACCAAGAAAGAATCACATAACAACATTTAAATCCCAAAAGAAAAAATAATAAAAACATCCAAACGATAGATACATCTCAATGTGAGAAGTAATTAATCATTTGTAATATGATGTCAAAACATATAAGAACTTATTGTTCAACAATTGAAAAAATAACTCAAGCAATAAATCCAAACTTTAGAGATTCCTTGAGAGTATCATTGTTATGTAGGTTTTTCCTCCTATGAGTTGTGATTATATAAAATAATATAAGAAATGAAGTATAATTTTATATATAGAATAACTATAAAATTTAAATGACAAATTCATAATATAGAATTGATATTGGGTATAGAATAATGCAAATCAAAATAAGGAGGGGGGTGTAGACGCGCCCTCGTGAGCCTCATGCTACAGTTCGGACTCAATTTGTGTCACGGTCTGTATCTAATCTCGCAGAGTGCAATGCAAGACCGATGAATCATCAAAGAGTCCAAATCTGGCAAATCGTTTTAGAAAACAGATTTTTTTGAAAGAAGTGCCAAACATAGACTACTTTGCCAGATACAGAGTCGCCACCTAAATATTTTATTTTGAAAAATTTAGGAAACCCAGACTTGTTGCCTAAGGCCACGTGTCCGTTATCACCAAAGTTGCATCGGCTCGGGAACTTGGGTACGATTGGGGAAGGTCACTTCGTGAGCACCCCCGCTCGCCCGATCAAAGATCGGCCTCTACTAACCATGATATCGAGTTTTGAAAACATTATACGTTCTTATTCCGGTTTTTAGCCTAGATTTACTATGTGATGCGCACAGCATACAAGTATAGACTGGATCGCCTGAATTGGAACGAAACATCTCATATTTGTTTTGAAAATGATTTGCTACTTGCAAGTAGGCTAAAATGTGGATTTGCCACTCTCAAGTGGGTTTAGAAAACATGATGATTTGCCACTCTCAAGTGGGCTTAAAACTCACAATTGATTAATTATTCCAATCCAAATAACCCAACCTTCACCCACAGGCATTCAGGCAAATATATTACATAAGCAATTAGCCTCATGGTAAGCATGCTATCATGGTAGTCACTCACACACATGCGGGGATGCTAAAGCATAAACACTTACCGAGTACTCCAAGCCAAAACAAAAGTTATGTTAGAAATCTATGCATGATCCTAACTATGCTGAAATGCTTAATGCAACACATACAAAATGCAACTATAGTAGGCTCGGCTATTCTAAGGATGGCATGTGAAATGCTACAACTAACAAGTATTCAACTCGGAATTGAAATACAATGCAGTTAGTATGATACGCCGAGCCCGGTGCATGCACTACAGATGAATGATGCAAACATGCAAGCATAAGTATGCTAATTGAAACATGCCCTAATCTAACCATCATAAGCTGGTAAATAAAAGGGAGAAAGACGTGGGGTTGGAAGACATATATCACACGCACGCACACTTATTACAATTATGCCCTCGCTCGGAGGGTCCGAATAAATAATACAGTCCGAAATGAATAACGAATTACAGCTAATTATTACACATCCACTAACTAACTAACAAATTAGCTAAGTAAGCTATAAACTGGCATGCAAATGGACTGCCCCGGCTTTGTTTCGGATGACAATGAATGCATGCATGCTCGATGCGTTTTGTCGGTAAATTCCATCGCGATGCCTTGTCCCGCCATTGTTTACAGCTGATTTCAGAAACTTACGCAAAGCTCCAGGAGGCTGAAACTCCACCTGGGGAAGGCTGCCAACCAGCTCTTGGCTTGGGAAACACCTGCCGACCACCCCTCATGGTGAAAACCAAAAAAGGTGGTCAGCCTACCAGAAAACCTGGTCGGCCGACCACTTTCTGCCCCTGGACTCTGGTTTTTTTGCAACAAAGGCAAGAAAGAGAGAAAGCAATGTATTTTCAACATATGTGTGCATGACCACTCCTCTCCGTCCTTGCACAAGTTCTAGGGAGTGTGGCCCTCGACTCTCGAGCCACCAATTACGCATCTCGATGCATGATGGCCGAGAGACCGAATTACACGTTTTAATATGACATGAATGCAGGTATGAACATATGAAGCCAACAATTCTATCATAGATAATCAAGAACGCCGGGGACCGGGGACCGGGAACCGAGGCACGTTTCGTCACTTGGAGTACGAAACGCCCCTCGTTTCCCGTGCTTGGACTAAACCCTATTCCAAGCACCATGCAAATGGAATGGCATGCACAATGCGACTAACATGCAACCTAGCATACGCAATGCTCTGTACTAAAATGGCATACACAATGCGCGTGATGTAACATGGCATACACAATGCTCTAAGATGCAACCTAGCATACGCAATGGTATGGATTAAAATGGCATACACAATGCATGATGGACTTACACCAATATGAATGGACCTCAGCCACACTCACATCAGTAGCCATTAGATGAAAATGAGATAACCGAAATGCGTGCACACATGCACGCAAACCGAGGACCAAGCCTAAGGCATAAAATACCACTCTACCAAGACATGACAAAGGATGCAAGATGGCATTCAAACATGTAAATTTCAGCACTGGAACATGATGCTAAATGGTCCCGAAACATGGAAATATGGCACCCGATGCATGGAATAAGCTCCGAAACTCAAAACTATTCACATGTATTGAACCACAAGTATACAATGCAAGCATTATTTGATCATGAAGTCAAAAGACAGAGCCAAGGCAGTCCCAAAACATGCACATTTCTAGTTTAGAGCATGGCCAAAAGATGCTAACATGATGGACTAAAATAGCATGCAACATTGGCTAGTAAGCATGGTTTACATGGCATGTATACGAAAAAAATGAGAACTCATCAAACCAGCCAAAAACAATGAATAAAACATGCCAAAATATGCCCAAATAATCACTGAAATGCAGCCAATGCACGCAAAAATGAGGGGCTTCTTTAGAGGGCGTTGCAAGGGGTTGTTAAGCACATACAATATAGACACTTATCATGGCAAAACCAACTCTGGAAATGGATTATGACAGCCCTAAAACTCAACAAATAGGCCCTGAAATCAGTCTAAGAAACATGAAAAGAAAGGCTCCTTTGAAGAGCCTTGGATGGGATTGCTCTACACATGCATTGTAGGTATAAAATATGGCGAAAAGGGCCTTGGACAAAGCCAAGGAAGACCCCAAAACTCACAAAATGAGGTCTGAAACAAGACTTCGATGCATGCAAAATAGGGTCTCTTTGGAAGGCTCAAAAGACCCCCAAACAAGACAAGGAGAGAGGGGGTCACCTTCCTCTAATTTTGGCCCTAAAAAATGCATCTAAGCCACTGAAAATCTACTGGATTTCAGTGGCTAAGAGGCCAAACCATGGCCAATGCAAGTGCTCTAATGCATAGCCTTAATCATGAAGAGATGAAGCATGCATAGGGGGAAGATGACCCCAAACAGAAATGGGACCTCAACAAAACTTGAAGAGGATATCAAAACAAGACTTTTTTCAGTTTATAGAAAATCTCGAAAATGCTCACAAGTAAGGCTAGAATATGATGCAAAAATAGCCCTAAAAGAGAGATAGAGGATAAGGGGAAGTAAATGACCTCAAACAGAAAAGTTCCCTTAAACAAAGTTGAAGAGGGGGTCAAAATAAGACACTTTACAGTTTGGGTCGGAGCTGAGCTAGGTTCAGAGCGCTGCCCAATAGCAGTCAATAATTTGACAATATACATATACAAATATAAAAGTGTAATTATCATATAATAATTAGTTAAATTATTTGTGTATTTTGATAATTTTAGTTTTATCCTATTATAAAAATATAATTATCATATAATAATTTTGTATGATGTTCATTTTGATATTAAAAATAATAATTAAATTAGAAAAAGAATTATTAACATAAAATTAAAAGTAATTCTAACTATTTAAATTTCTTTTGTATTCATTTGGAAAATAAAAATGTAGAAATAGAAATTATATAAAATATATTAAAAAAATTAAATATAAATATGTTGTAGTTGAATTATCATATAATGATTTTGTATGATATATATATATATTAAATTATAAGATTCTAAAATAAACATCCTTAATTAAATTAAGATATCAACTATATAAAAGAAATTCAATAACGACTAATCAAGAAAGAATCACATAACAATATTTAAACCCCAAAAGAAAAACTAATAAAAACATCCAAACGATAGATACATCTCAGTGTGTGAAGTAATTAATCATTTGTAATATGATGTCAAAACATATAAGAACTTACTGTTCAACAATTGAAAAAATAACTCAAGCAATATATCCAAATTTTAGAGGTTTTTCGAGAGTATCATTGTTGTGCAGGTTTTTCCTCCTGTGAGTTGTGATTATATAAAATACTATAGGAAAGGAAGTATAATTTCATAGAATCACTATAAAATGTAAACGACAAATCCATAATGCAGAATTGGTATTGGATATAGAATAATGCACGAATATAGAATTGGTATTGGGTATAGAATAATGTAAAAGAAAATAGAAAAAGAAAAAGAAGGCAATTTAGCATTTAAAAAAAATTGTAATACCCTTGAAAGAATTAAGAAGAAAAACATGAAATGCAAAATTGGTATTGCGTTTGTGAATTATCTCAATTTATTATGAAAAATATATGGAAAAGAAATATTTGTCAAATAGAGTCCATATAAAATAGATAAAATTTGTGTAATTTAAATTAGATTTAGGTTTGTATAGAACTTTATATGTAATTAACAAAAATACATGCTGACGTGACTCTCTTAAAAAAAAGTAAACCTTTATAATGTGCAACCTAAACATGAGAAAAACATTACTTTTAATAATAAATATATGATTTGTTGTTGTTTCCTACGTGTCGTGCTCTCTTTTGTTTTCTTTTCCTTTTCTAAATTGTTGTGTTAATATGTTTGATGAAAATCACAAACTTACTTTTTCATTGAATGAATCATCAGATACTTACACAGATATTTATAAAATGAAAATATCTAACTAACTCTCTAACTACTAACTCACTAACAGATTCTACAATCAATTCAATTATAACAAGATTCGTTAGCAAGACATGCATGTCAGATACATGGTATGACAGATAGCTCTGGATGATGCTGTGACTCTTGATGATGCTGTGACTGGGACTGCACTGTGTGAGCTGCTGTATGAACTGTTTGAGTTGTTTGAGCTGTAGTAGATACTTGATCTTTATGAGCTGATAGTTGATCTGATGATGATAGCTTATCATTCCCTCGCAAGCTGAATGGGCATGGAAGCACAAGCAGCTTGTCGTTGAGATAGTGAAACCAAGAGTGAGACAAGGGCTTCGTAAAAATATCTGCAATCTGATCAGAATTGGAAACATACTTGAGAGCAATTTGCTTAGCAAGCACCTTTTCACGGATAAAATGACAATCGATTTCAATATGTGTCGAGCGAGAGTGAAAGACAGGGTTAGAAGCTAAGGCCATGGCAGAGAGATTATCACACCAGAGTTCTGGAATAATAGGAGAGGAAATGCACATATCTTTAACAAGCTGTTGTAACCAAGTAATTTCGGCAGTTGCATGGGCAAGGGATCGATACTCGGCCTCCGTAGAGGAACGAGAAACAGTCGCTTATTTCTTGGCAGACCAAGAAATCAAGTTAGGACTGAGAAACACGCAATACCCAGAGGTTGATTTTCGATCAAGACAGTCACCAGCCCAGTTGGCATCAGAAAATGCATGAATAGAGAAAGGACCAGAGATAAATAGCAAACCATAACGTAACAACCGTTTAACTAATTGAAAATGGCCATTGGTAGGAAGATGCATGAATTGGCAAGCCTGATTAACAGCTAAGGAAATATCTAGGCGAGTAAGGGTAAGATATTATAAACCACCAACAATACTACGGTATAAAGAGGGGTTAGAAAAAGGAAGAGAATCATGAGCAGTAGAAGGAGGTTTGAGAGCCGAAGGAGTGGAACAAGGCTTACAATCAGTGAGGCCAGCTTTGTGTAACAATTCAGTGGCATACTTAGCTTGAGAAAGGAAATAATCAGCACCTAGACATGCCACAGAGATGCCCAAAAAATATGAGACAGAACCCAAGTCCTTCATGGAAAAAACTTGATGAATCTGAGTGATCAAATGAGAAACCAGAGATGAATTACTTCCTGTAACCAAGATATCATCAACATACACGACAATAAGCATGAGGCCAGCAGAGGAATGATGAACAAAGAGGGAAGTATCAGACTGGCTATTAGTAAATTCCTGAGAAATAAGGAAAGAAGGAAATGTAGAATACCAAGCCAGAGGGGCTTGTTTAAGACCATATAAAGCCATGTTCAACTTACACCCTTGATTAGGAGATTGAAGAAAACCAGGTGGTTGTAACATGTAAACCTCCTCTTCTAATTTCCCATGAAGAAATGCATTAGAGATGTCTAATTGCTTGATAGGCCATTGGTTATGAAGTGCCATACACAGTAGAATCCGGATTGTTGGGAGTTTAGCAACAGGACTAAACGTTTCTTGAAAATCAATACCCTCTTGGTGAAGGTAGCCTTTAGCTACCAATCGAGCCTTGTATCGAGCCACAGATCCATCAGAGTTCCTTTTGATTCGAAAAACCCATTTACAACCAATGGCAACCTTATGAGGAGGAAGAGAAACAAGATCCCAAGTATGTTGTTGTTGAAGAGCACGATACTCCTCTTGCATAGCAGTGACCCAAACAGAGGAAGTAAAAGCCTCTTTGACAGTTAAGGGTTCAGTCTGAAGAAAATCAGAAGCAGCAGTGAGAGCAACAGATCTAGCTTTGGAACGAGTAGTCATAGGATGAATATTAGAAGAATGAGTAATAGTAGAAGGAGGTGGAACTGGTAGATCAATAGAAATGGAGTGGATTGAAATTGCATGAGAAGCTGGAGAAGAACACAAAGGAATAGAAGAAGAAGAATCTGCTGATGGAGAAGATGAACTAGGATAGGATTGAGAATGAGATACTGCAGAAGATGACTTTGAAGAAGAAGAAATAGAAGATGAAGATGGCCAGAAAAAGGAATTAAGAGTAGGCAAAGAAGATGAGGAAGTGGATGAGACAGCAAATGGAAAACAAGTCTCATTAAACAAGACATGCCTAGAGATGTAAACTTTGCCAGTAAGAGGGTCTAGAAACCGATAGCCTTTAATGGTAGGGTGATAGCCTAAAAACACACAAGCCATGGACCTAGGTTGAAGTTTGTGGGCTGTGTAAGGCTTAAGCCATTGGAAACACTGACAACCAAAAACTTTGAGAAGAGAAAAATCTGGAAGAGAATGAAATAAGACTTCAAAGGGAGACTTATGAGAAAGAACACTACTAGGCATTCTATTAATAAGATACACAGTGGTGGCAACTGCATCAAACTAGTAGTATAAGGGAAGAAAAGACTGATGAAGAAGAGTGATGACTGTTTCAATAACATGACGATGTTTGCTCTCAACTACACCATTTTGAGCTTGAGTGTAAGGACAACTAGTTTGATGCACAATGCCATGAACAGATAAAAGAGAAGAAACCTTGTTGTTCACAAATTCAGTCCCTCTATCAGTTCTAAGTATTTGAAGATGAGTGTGAAATTGTGTTTCAGCATATACTTTGAATTCAATTAACTTGTCATATACCTCACTTTTGTAATGTAAAGGATATATCCAAGTAAAACGACTACAATCATCCACAAACAATACAAAGAATCGAAAAGGAGCATTATTAACAGTAAATGGCCCCCATACATCAGCATGTACAAGTGAAAAAGGACAATCAACAGAAGTGCTAGACAATGTGAAAGGTAATCTATGACTCTTAGAGACATTATAGTCCAAACAAGACAAATGTTTATTGATGTGAGGTTTATTAGGCAAGTTCTCAGTCAAGTGTTGAAGCTTGAGAGAAGAGGGATGGCCTAGCCTTTGATGCCAGAGCAGATCAGAAGCAGGAGGAGTTGTAGTAGTGTGATGAGCTTGAGAGGAGCATGATGAAGATGAAGGTGTAAATTGCTAAAGACCACGAACATGAGATCCTCTATCCAGGACCTTGCTCGTGAGTTTGTCCTGAATGATAGATGAGTCAACATCAAATATTACAAGACAATTGTGATCCTTTGTTAATTGATGAACAGATAAGAGATTAGAGGAAATGGAAGGAACATGGAGCAGATTAGGAAGATGAAAAGAAAACGTAGGTGTGCGCAAAAGACCTTTACCTATATGATGAATTGGCAAAGCAGAGCCATTGCCTACTTGAACATGTTGAGAACCTTGATAAGGTTGGAAGTGATGAAGATTAGAAAGCCCATTAGTCAAGTGATTTGTAGCACCTGACTCGATGTACCAAGGAGGGACAGATGAGTCTGCAGGCTGAGGCACTGTGGCAGCATAGGCTTGAGAAGAGTGTGAAGAAGACTTCTGCTGAGATGTAGAAGACTGAAAAGTAGTGTCTAACCTATACCAACAGTCCAAAGCACTGTGTCCTCACTTTCCACGGATCTAACAGATAGGACCATGAGAAGAGTAGTCACCTATACCTCGAGTGTTGTGAGATCTGTTGTTGTATCTACCATGAGAATTATGAAATCTGCCTCCTCTAGAACCTCTAGACTGATATCTACCTCTGTAATTGTTGAAACCTCTGTTTGAACCAAAAGAAGAGGAATGTGGAGATTCAACTGTATTGTTTGAGGAGAATGAAGAACTTTTTGCTGCAGAATAAGCACTACTGAGATGATCACTAGATGAATGCTTCAATTTGGTTTCAACATGAATTTCCTCTGATCACAGTAAGAAGCACAGATCTGCCATAGAGACTGCTTGAGATCTTGTTCGAATGGAGGTTTGTAAATGAGTCGTATTCATCAGGTAACCCTTTCAAAATCAAAAACACCAAATCCTCATCATCGATTGGTGTACCAGCCAAGGCCAATTGATCTGAGATCTCCTTAATCTGTGAGAGATAAACTTCCATGGAAGATGATTTCTTATGAATTGTTTGAAGCTGATTCTTTAATTGATGAATATGTGATTGTGAAACTGAAGTAAATCGCTTTTCAAGAATCTGCCAAACTTGATTACTTGTTTGCAGATGAAGAACAGAAGAATACACTGTAGATGATAATGTGGCTGTTACACAGCTGAGAAGATGAGCATCAGTCTTTTGCCATTCTTCATGCGCTGGATTCGGAGATAAAGTTCTAGAGAAATCAGAAATCTTCATTGCTGGACATGGAATACAACCAGTGACAAAACCAAGAAAGCCAGTAGCACGCAACACATTCTGCATCTGATTTCTCCATATGAGAAAGTTACTGGAATCCAGCTTAACAGTAACCAAAGAACTGAAATTTGACAAGAGCAAACTCAGATTAGAGGAAGCAACTGACATGGATGAAGGCAAAGATGAATTCGCCATTGGAGGATCTTGATTATGCTCGTGAGAGCTAACTATGCTCTGATACCATAATGAAAATCACAAACCTACTTTTGCATTGAATGAATCATCAGATACTTACACTGATATTTATAAAATGAAAATATCTAACTAACTCTCTAATATCTAACTAACTCTCTAACAACTAACTCACTAATAGATTCTACAACCAATTCAGTTATAACAAGATTCGTTAGCAAGACATGGATGTGAGATACATGGTATGACAGACAGCTCTGGATGATGCTGTGACTCTTGATGATGTTGTGACCGGGACTGCACTGTGTGAGCTGCTGTATGAACTGTTTGAGTTGTTTGAGCTGTAGTAGATACTTGATCTTTATGAGCTGATAGTTGATCTGATGATGATAGCTTATCAATGTTAGTATCATGTTGCATTTGTGTCCTATGTTTGTATCCATCTTTCTTGGCTTATAAATCGCTGTTGTCTTATTTCATGAAACAACATTACCACTCAAAATATTATACTAAGAGAAAACGAAGAGAGATTTTCCTCTTTGGAGGTGGTCTCTGAAGAGATGGAGCTAAGTTGGAAGTCTATGGAAAGGTTCTCTCTGATATATTTTTTTTGGGAAAATCTAGAAAGAAATAAGTCAGAAAAGATTCTATGGAATTGTGATCTTGATTCCGGTTGTGGATCATGACTTGATGATTTTGTTTAATTCCACTACAAGAATTTACACATTTGGCGACCACTTTTGCCGACCAAAAAAAATTTAGTCGCAAAAAAATGACATTTGGCGACCAAATATTAATTAGTCGCGAATGATCATTGTTTTTGGCGACCAAATATTATTGGTCGCAGAAGGTTATATTTTGGCGACCAAAAAACACATTCAGATTATCATGTTTGAATAGAGGTATTTGTGTTAATATTTGTTGTAAATAATCTTTTTGTAAACTTGTACAATTGGATTACGTGTTCAATCTTTTTATCCATGGAGGTACATATATATGTATAGAGGCATATTAGCCCAGTCGTTAACTTCATAGTCCCAAGATTAGTTGAGGTGTGCACAAGCTGGCCCAAACACCCTATTATCAATATATATATTTGTCCTATCAATTAGAGCATATTTACATTTATACTTTTTAAAGTTTTTTAACCAGCATTTATTTCTAATGGCGTCATATTCAGACATTTTTGGAGTTAGTTACATTTATTATTTGTTACAGGTTGGGACAAAGGTTGTGGCTGTTTCTCGCAAGACAAACACAACAACTCATGAAGTATTAGGAGTGATGACCAAGGGAAACACCCAAATTGTATGTCTCTTTTCTAATTAATTAACTAACTTAATTGTTTGCAATTGCACCCAAAGGAGAAAATCATTAGCAAATAGCATCACAATTTTCTGATATTCTTTTAGATCTCTCCTTTGCTTTTGAATTTGGCCCCTCCAGTATTGCCACTTCACTCAGTGGAAACATTGCAGTTCCGAATAGAATAATGTTTTTGTTTATTAAATGGCCTCTTGTTGTTAACAATAGAGTTCAACATGTTAAAGATGCTTTGTGTATAAGTGATGATTTTCTAATGTTTAATAATTTGCTTTATTATTTCTTGCTGACAAGCTTCACTTTTCAACAAAATAATGTACAGTGTTCCATTCTTGGTTTCATGTTTCGTCATGCTAAAACTGTAGCAATCTGCCTTTTTACATTTTAATTTTTTTTTAAAAAATTACTCCAGGATGATATTTAACTGGTTTGTGTACAGTGCTTCTATGACACCCCAGGACTTATGCTGAAGAAAAGTGGTTTCCCTCATAATGATATGAAAGCCCGTGTAGAAAGTGCATGGAGTTCTGTTGACCTATATGATGTGCTCATAATTATATTTGATGTTTATAGACATTTTAACAGGTCAGTGACTCCTCTCTTTGATTTTGATTTTGAGCGAACTCCATAATCTTTTCTCTGTTTTTTTTTTTTTTTTTTTTTTTTTTTTTTGGTGCTCTTCAAATTTTCAATTTTTAGTATTTTTCAATGTTATGGTTGTCATTTATTATCATATCACAATTGAAAATTCATATACTGATCTAGACGGCATAGACACTCCTCTGATAATATTTTTCGTGTAAAGCATTCAAGTTAGACTTTGGATAACAATTTCTTACATTGATCCAATGAACATTTCTGTTTAATACTCTTTCAAATTATATTATATTTTTAAATCATATCACAAAACATCCCTGGCCTTGATGGTTTAACACTGCCTTGTATCTAAATTTGGTTTATCAATTTGCTCAAAATTATGCATTGTCAAGAGAGGCCACCTTTTGTGCTCATTTCAATGTGGAAATCAAGTATTCATCATCGAGACTCTGGGGAAATGCATCTCAACTTTCATACTGTTGCAATTATGGGCAACTGGTTGTCAAATCCTTAGGTTTTACAATCAACGTGAGAAATACTGACTGCTTGCTTATGGGTTGTCACTTGGCTAAGGTCATTAATCTTACATATTATTCTGTGAACAATTCATTTGTAGTCTTCCTTTTTGCCCCATCTTTCATTTTGATATCTAGGGAGGCGCTCGTATTGTCATCATGCCACCTATATTTTCTTTTGTAAATTTTTTCCTATGTATTGATTAGAGAAGAAAGGATTCTTCTAAACAATGAATATGTTTGGGATCAAGGTTGAGCTGAGTTGCGAAGAGTTTTCTTGTTTTCTTTGGGACAAGTCCATTTTCCTTGAAGATTGTGAAAACAAGGGTTGAGGACCAGCTCTCGAGCACAAAAGGCACAGTATGAGGCTTTCAAATTGGAATTTTATTAAGTTGTCATTAAGTATTATTAGATGTAGTTAATAACATACTTCAAAAGTTGTCTTTTAGGGTATTGTTTTAAGTGTCCTTAGCCATAAGGTAACCTCCCAGGAGGTGGCTACTGGTCAACCTAGTTGTCGTTAAGATTTCTGCATGTAAACCATATGCCACATGCATATCAATGAGAGGTTGCATCTTATCCATTTGTCACATGTTATTGAGTAGCTGCACGGGAACCACTTGCTGCCTTATCTGTTTTCTTTTGTCCCAAGTGCTTCACCATGAAGTAATTTCTAGTCTAAATATCGGGCTGTATCTCTCATGAAAGAAGGTATGTGGATAAAATAAAAATAAAAATAAATTGGATTTCAAGTATATGCTTGTAGTATTCCCTTACTATAGAGGGCTTGGTATTGAGGCCTTACTTGGAAATTCCAAAACTTTGAAAATTGCATAATTAGTCTTAAAAACTGATTTTTGCAAATCATC
Source organism: Camellia sinensis (assembly GCF_004153795.1). Lineage (NCBI taxonomy): Eukaryota > Viridiplantae > Streptophyta > Magnoliopsida > Ericales > Theaceae > Camellia > Camellia sinensis. The sequence continues at coordinate 128,121 of NW_021027481.1, read as the reverse complement.
AGCCTTGATCTGACTGTCAGTTTTGCAAGCCTTTAAATGTATTGAAATCTCCAACTGACCACGGCAAATTTTGGTGGCATTGCAATTGATGGATTGAAAGTTTTGAGCACATTGTTGGTGGTCTAAAGAATACAACTGTAAGAATGTCTACGGAAAGAAACCGGAGATCATTTTCAATGACTGGACATAATGATAATCACTCTTCTTAAGGGTATCTTTAATGAAAAATATGGAAGATTTATAGTGGATAGAGCAGCTTCTTCGTTTGTAAAATGAGTTTTTCTTGATTGGTTGACTAGCTAGCATAGATTAATCTTTGGCTTGGCATCAACTAACCAAAGGAAGTAAAGTACAACTGTGGCTAGGTGGAAAACCTTTTACAAGGAAGATTCCCCCCAATGGACTATAACAGAGTCTATTTATAAAATTTCATTATTCAACTCTCTCTCTCTCTCTTTCTCTGTCTAACATCCACAAGATCACACTTATTTTTTCTATTATAATAATAATTTGAATGTGGTCTTCTCTTATATGAATTCTACTTTGATAATAGATTTATAGTTCAGACTAGCTTTTTGTCATAAATTGTTACTTCACCCCCACCCCCAGTTATATCGTGATGGTGCTTAATTTCATTTTCTTATATCAATTATTTGATATCCACTTCATTTTATTTTTTGACTATTCAGGAGTTATTTTATTAGTAATTTTCTAGGCTCTTTTTGATAATTCTTACTTTGTGGTTTTCATAATTATGTGTATAGACTATAGAATTGGAATATAATCATTATATTAATAACATAATTGTGATTTCATGGTTTAGTTTGATCTGAAAACTGAATTGGTAACACTTACCTGCTTTATCCATTTCATCGAACAGTCGAGCTTTGAACCATTGATGAGAAATAATCTTGTGCATATTTGGTATTTAGTGTACCTACTCTTGTATAGATGGTAACATGTTAGGATCATTGATCACTCAGTTCTTTGGATTCTTTCACTTATACAGGCCTGATAAAAGAGTGATTGGATTGATTAAACATATGGGTTCACAAGTGAATCCAAAACAGAAATGAGTGCTATGTATGAATAAGGTGGACTTGGTTGAAAAAAAGAAAGATTTGTTGAAGGTTGCGGAACAATTCAAAGATCTACCTGGATATGAAAGGTAGGTTCTGTTTCATTATGATAATTGACTGTCAATGTTCGAGAAAGCATCTGATTCCTTGATTTATCTTTTTTTATTTTCTTGGTATTTCATGATCTCTGGATTGAAGGGTTCTGGAGTAAAAGATATAACTCAATATTTGATGGAGCAGGTATATTTCCTTTTTAAGTAATGCCACCTTTGTAATATTTACCCATTGCAATGCAGATTTATTTCTTGTAGCATTCAGGTGCATTTCTTATAATATGTTTTTGAATGAATGAAGCCGCTTGTCAACAGCCTAAATGTTCAAAGATATGCTTCCTGTTAGGGCAGTTTCCCATTAAATATCATTTCATTTTAACAAAGAGAAGCATAAAGACTTCTATTCTTTCTATTTGTATTCTCGACATTTCTGTTATAGAATTTCTTTGTCATATTTTTGTATGAAGCACCTGAGCCCTGGGAATTCATGTTTCAAATATTCTGCCTGATCTTGTTTATTCTCTCTATGATTCATGTAATTTCTCCTTTGAAATGTGATTAGGCAGTTAAAAGGCCTTGGGATGAAGACCCACTTGCAATGAGTGAAGAAGTTATGAAAAGCATATCATTAGAAGTTGTCCGTGAAAGATTGTTGGACCATGTACATCAGGTTGTGCTTAGATTCCTGCATGTATCTGTCGTATTGGTGTTCTTTTGCCAAAACATACGTTGTTTAGTACTTGCTTTTTTTTTTATATGTATTTCCATGGTATGTCTCCAAGGAATTTAAATTGGCAAATTTAACTTATTTCAGGAAATTCCGTATGGCATACAACATCACTTGGTAGATTGGAAGGAGTTACGAGATGGTTCTCTTGGGATTGAACAACATTTCATCACTCACAAGATGAGCCAGCGCAAAATTCTTGTTGGGAAGAATGGCTCTAAAATAGGGTATGTTCATTTGGGGTTAGAATATACTTGCATGTTCTGTTATTGGTTTGGGTTGGTTCAATTCAATGAGACTCAGCCAAAAGGCCATTCATTATTATCAATTACTGAAAATAAAGGGGAACCAACATAAGTATTTGCTACAAAGCATGGATACTCCAAAAATATTTCCGTTGTCCCTGCCCAAAATTCGATCTTAGGTCTTCTTTTAACTTAAGAGCAGCATCAAGAACAAATGACAGAACGAGTAGAACGTACTTACCCAGTACATGTAATACTGGCACGGCTCCACGTGTATCGACTATGTGAAATTCTTTGGGTACAGCTCAAGTATAGGGTGGGTATGGCATGGGTGCGTTTCGAGTATGAGATGGGTACGTTTTGGGTACTTTTGTAGATATGTCTAGACATAAATATAATTTTTTAAAAATACAAGGATACTAGAACAATTAAATTGTGCCTACTTTTTAAAAACTTTACTATGGGGTATTTTTGCAATTATAAAAAATACTCAAGTGTTTTTTTTTTACCATTACTAAAGTACTTTTAATTAATTTTTGCATTTATTTTTTTAGTTGTTATATATTATGTACTACTACTATAAATAATTTTTTTTTTTAATTATGAAAATACATGACTGTATTCGTATTCTACTTTTAAGATTTTACCATTTCAGCGTATCTGTAACATAACCATACCCTTACCACACCCATGCTTCCTAGAGTATTTGAGGGTTGGGTTGTTCAGATTGATAGTTAGGTTGATTTTTACATATTAATGATTTTTATGTTACTAAACTTGATTACCCAACAAGACAAATAGGCAATAGCATTGATAGAAATTTATTTGATCAGCAAAATTTCAAAAAAATATATATATATTTTGCCGATCCACACCAATTTGCACCGATTCATGCAGTTTTTAGAGGGATAGTGGAGCAAGTTGGGCGGTTAGATACTAATTTTTTGTTGGTCGGCCAATTGTATGTTTTAAAAATTTTCAACTTGCCCAACTGATCTGCCCACATATATATACAAACCATGCACCTTCCGACACCCAATTAGGCCCCCACTTTTCATTTTTATGTCATCCCCCGCTTTGTGAGGCATCGCACCCTGCTACCATCCTACACCTCCAGTGACCATTCTTCCAGCATTCCAATTACTCTCTCTTTTTCTCTCCCTCTTTCACTCCCCTCATCAATCACTGCGCCTTTCTCCACCCCTTCACGGCCAGATCCTACCTTCCACCTTTCCTCTCATCCCCATCCACCTTACTTGCCACCCAGCTCCGTCCGTCCACCTTCCCTCTTCTCCCCCACCCTCCTAATTTGATTGTTTTGTAGAAAAATTTGTAGATTGATTTGTAAAAAATATTTTTGTAACTCAATGAATTTGATTAATTTGTGGGTTTTGTGTTGGGGGATTTGAAATTGATAAGAAAGTTTTTTGTTGAAACTGTGAAAAAATTATTAGTTGTATGACCATTTTGAAATTCAATAGTGTTGGCCCAAGCCTCCTGCATCAGCCTTTCTTGAGTTGTTGTGATAACTATAATATTGAAATGGTGAAAGGTTATATAATGTGTTTATTTTACGATATGTGGTAATGGTTGAACCATCTTGTTTTATTTATTGTTCTGGAATGTCCATCTATTTGACACCTCTTTAATAGGAGGCATGCAAATGTGTAATTATTTCTCTTGTTCATAATATCGCTCGGAATCCTAAAATTATCTTTTGCTAAACTGCTCGAAAGTTTTGAATTTACAAGTTGTGGGTACTTGTATCAAGCTCGATATGTGGTAAGCCCTACAGGTGCCACATCACCAAAACCCCACCCACGTGGCAGACCAATAAGGCATCACGTCGGGCATGTCGTATGTTTGCTACATGGCGAGCCCTACGGGCGTCATGTGCCAAGGCAGCCAAGACTATATGCTTAGCCTAAGCGGGAGCATACATATAAGCACAAATATATCTAGATATGAAGAGTCCTGCAACAGGCAGCACCATGGCCCCAGGGCCCATGGTCCTTCATACCTCGCTCCAAGGCCAAACAACAATACAATCAGCTCCCGGCTCACTTGGACTTGGATTGATAAACAATGGCTCTCCTAAACATTGAGATAGGCCAGCGGCCCAACCTCCTACTTGGTCTCCTAGAGGCGAGCCCCTGGCTCTCTTAAACACTAAGGTGGGCCCTGGCCCATTTATCTACTTGGATGCCTAGGTTGGGAGCAGGACCCAGGCACTACTGCTCGGGATCATCAGAGGATACTGGACTGGCGGCTGAGGTCATGGGATCGTCGAGATGTTTGTCTTCTTGCTAAGACAACTCCATCTCGACCAGGCTTGGAGAAGAGGCAACAATGACCTTACGTTCATGTCATCCGATGCATATACGAAATGTTACTTTCTGCCTGCCATGAAACGTTGCTCTCCGCCTGCCGTCAAGCCACAGACGGCAGAAGGGCTTATATCACTTCTGGCAGAGTTGAGGAGAACAAGCCACCTGTCCAACAGTTTGCTTGGGCTCCAATACTCCTGCGGCCTATATAATGTATCGTATATGCAGCGAGACACAACAACAACAATACAACCAAGTTTCATACTTAAACACCCTCTCTCACTTTACATTAATATTCAAGGTCTATCACTGCCAACCACTCCCTCTCCAAGCTTGCCTTGACCTCCTCCTCTCCACCTCCGGTGATCTCAGGCCATTGAAGTGCCCGCCATCTTCTTGGACTACCTCTAACCACACCTCTTACCCACATTATACTCTGCTGGGGAAGAGTAGTGCTCGCTTCACATGGCACCCAAAAAGAACACTGGAACTGGAGTAGCGACATCCCAAGGTGGCGGTAGGGAGACCTTAGCGGAGACCTCGGAACACAACTCCGGCGGCTCTCCGAAAGAACAATCCTCCCAACCGGTTATAGCAAATCAGCTACGTGTATTGACTGAGAGCGTCACCTCCCTTCAACAGAACCAACAACTCTTAATGGATGCCCTGCTAGCCTTACAAAGGGCACCTACGCCCCCATCATCATCTAACCCTCCTACATCATCTCAAAATGGCGCTCCGCCATTAGCCCAGAATGGCTCAGAAGCCAACCTCGCTACACAAAACGACTTGCGAACCCAAGCGGAAGGACAAACAGCCCCCTCGCTCCCTCCATTAGCTCCCAGCCAGACACCCCCACCACAAGTTGGGTCCATTAGTGGAGCTCCCACTGCAGTGGCTTCGACTGGCTCTCCAGCTCTTCCAGCAAATCAGAACTTTTCCTAGCCATTAACATTGGAGGTCGTAAAAGAGCACATAAATAGCCTACTTCAGACGAACAAAGGTCACATTCCTGCCTCCCCAGAATTGGACCTCCATCCCCCTTACCCTATTCATATCGCAAGTCTTCCATATCCGGTGGGATATATAGTACCCAAATTTGTCCATTTCGACGGACGAAAAGGGAACGTCAGAGAGCATGTTTCACGCTTTCTTGACGCCCGTGGAGCTCACCGAGAAGACCGAAACCTTCGCATGAGGGAATTCTCCAAATCCCTCACAGATCGAGCATTCTCGTGGTATGCCAACCTTGCTGCTGGCTCTATTTCTTCATGGGAAGACTTGGTAAAAAAAGTTTTACATCAAGTTCTTCTACGTTGAAGAAAGGTTAACCACCCTTCATCTCATGAGGGAAACACAACGACTTGGAGAGGACATTCTCGTTTACGTCCGCCGTTTCAGAGAAAAAGCAGTAGATATACAAGACCTGATGGAAGAACACCAGCTGGTGTCATTATGCATTCAAGGGATGCTCACGACTTATAAACTTCAGTTGGTCAACCACCACTTCCTTGACTTTTCCGCTTTATGTGCTGCGGCCCGAAACATAAGTGAAACAGTAAGATCAAGGGCACGAATGACAGCACCACAACGCCACTCATGGCGACCAACGGCACCTCAACCTTCCTCATGGAGGCCTAACCGATGCAACCACGCCGTAAATGCAGCCAAAGGATCCTCTGGAGGAAGAGGAGACCCGCAGGCAAAAAAGAGAAAGTTTGATCAAATTCCCCCGTCATTACCTATCTCAGTGAACGAGGCATAAGCACTCCTCAACGCCTGGGTAGAAGATGGAAAAGTTCACCTCCCTGAGCCAAGGCAACCTATCACCAAAAAGGATCAAGCGCGGGCCGACTATTGCATATACCATCGTTCCATTAAACATCCTACTACGGAATGTTGGGCACTCAGATCCCTAGTTCGAAAAATGATGTCTGACGATGTTTTGGAGCTACCCTGCCAAACAGAAGATGTCTTGAAAGATCCTCTCCTGTGCCACAAGGATAATGGCAAGACGGTCATGATGCTTTCGCATTATGATGAGATGGAAGAGCCAATGGTGTGCGAGCTCTCTGAACTCCTAGCTTCCATTTGCCCGGACTTTGAGACCAGGCGTGTGATAGCGCTTAAGAAGTCGACAAAGTTCAAGTGGTTCTTCGACCAATTCGGCCTATCTGAAGCAACATGCTTTGAAGCCACCAAGGCCTTTTTAAGACTTGCGGAGCAGAATGGTGAAACGTGCATGAGTGTAAGCGGGTCAGTAAGGAAAATATTTCGGGATAACTCCTTGGCGATAACCTTTACCGAGGCCGACAAGCATGTACTATTTCCACATAATCGTCCCATCTACATCCCAGTATTCATCAATGGAATGGAGTTTCAAAGAGGATTCATGGATAGAGGAGCTTCACTCAATGTAATGCCTTATTCTACTTTCCAGGCAACCGGGATCCCTCCAAAGCACTTAGTCAAACAACCCATCTCCATCATCGGTTTTGGAAGCCAAAAAATTAAAACCATAGGTCATGTCCAGTTAGACTTAGCAGTAGGACCAATTTGTTCCACTACTAAGTTCCATGTTATAGAAGCAGAAACGATCTATCAGGCTCTCTTAGGGAGAACTTGGCTTCACAGATATGCTGCGATCCCCTCCACATACCATCAATGTGTCAAAGTAGTCTACAACAATGAGGTAGTAGCCATAGCTGGCTCTCAAAAGCCTTTTCGAGTAGATAAAGCTCACATGGCAGATGCAGTATTTTACAATCATGTCGATGAAGAAGAACCTCCCCTGCCACTTCGAGGAACTCCTATACCCAACTAGGATGACCTCTCTGAAGGAGATTCATCACCACCTCGCAGAAAGACATTCACCAAATCAGAGCCTTCAAGAAAGCTCTCTAAAGTCACCAGGTTTCAAACAAAAGATGGCAAAGTGGTATACCGTTGTGACGGTGCGAGGGGTTGGCGAACGTTACCTATGCCGACCCCCAGCTAGACGACGTAGCAATCGCCCATCGTGAACTAAGTGGAGAAGATCACTATTGCTACACCTTGTCTGCGCTGGCCCAACGCCCGCCAATGGCAAAGAATAAAAAAAGTAAAGACAAGAAGAGTAGAAGGAGAAAAAAAGTCATGGCTTTTCCAGCAATAGATAAACCCTTTAATAGATCCTATTGTCCTGCGATAACTCATTTGGATGGAGCCGAAGGCTCAAAAGTTAAACCCCTCGCCAAGGCAACCGTTTCATCTCCTAACCAAGTCCCCGCCAACTCAGTTGCAATCTTAAAGCAAGATGGGTTGCAAGATGTTCGACCTGCTCCGGAGTGTTTACAGGACAGCCCTCGGCCCCAAAAGCAAGAACTGGAAGAAATCAACATGGCCCCTGAAGGGGAACCCAGGCGTCCTATCTTCATTTGCAAAGATCTTCCAGCAGAACAAAGGGGGCCCCTCATCGAGTTGATCAAGAAGTACTCGGACGTTTTCGCATGGACATATGAAGAAATGCCAGGATTAGACAAAGATATTACCATGCACCGTTTGAACGTCATCCCCCTGGCTCGCCCAGTCAAGCAAGGGGTCAGATTTTATAAGCCCGAGGTGGAGCTCAACATCAAGGACGAAGTGGTGAAGCTACTTGGAGCAGGGTTTATCAAACCCATCCAACATCCCACCTGGCTTTCTAGTATCATCCCAGTTATCAAAAAGAATGGTCAAATTCGAGTGTGCGTTGATTTCAGAGATCTAAACAAATCTTGCCCCAAAGATGAGTTCCCACTCCCAAACATAGATACCTTGATCGATTCCGCGGCGGGGCACTATATGTTCTCGTTCATGGATGGTTTCAGCGGTTACAACCAGATTAAGATGACTCAAGAGGATGCCCCAAAGACAGCATTTCGCACTCCTATAGGTAACTTTTTCTATACTATAATGCCTTTTGGGTTAAAAAATGCGGGAGCAACATACCAGAGAGCTATGACAGCCATTTTTCACGATATGTTGCACAAGTCCTTGGAATGTTACATTGATGATTTGGTAGTAAAATCCAAAGAGGAGACTAGTCACCTCAAAGACCTCCAAAGAGTCTTTGAACGTTGTAAGAAATACAGACTCAGAATGAACCCGCTTAAATGCGCATTCGGAGTCACTGCCGGCAAGTTCCTTGGATGCATCGTTCATCGCCATGGGATAGACCCCGACCCAGCAAAGGTCGCCGCCACCAAAAATATGCCACGACCAACCAATCTAGATGAGTTGAGAACCCTCCTTGGTCGGGCGTCTTACTTGAGACGGTTTATCCCAGCTATGGCCGAAATAACACAACCCTTCAATTCTTTACTAAAGAAGGATGTCAGGTTCATTTGGAATGAGGAACACCAACAAGCATTCGAAGGAGTGAAGTCAGCTTTAACATCCCCTCTCTCCATGATTCCTCCTCAACCGGCAAGACCCTTACTCCTCTACATCACTTCCATGCCAAAATCAGTCGAGCTCTTCTCGCCCAGGAAATTGACGGATTTGAACGTCCCATGTACTACATAAGCAGAGTCATCCAAGGGGCTGAGATCCGATATTCCCCCATTGAACGGCACTGCCTCACCCTAGTGTTTGTCGCCAAAAAGCTCCGCCATTACCTTCTTTCTTACCCCATCCATCTCATGACCAGAAGCCATCCTATCCGATTTCTCCTCACTAGACCAGCGCTCTCTGGCAGGCCAGCCCGTTGGCTCCTATCTTTAGCGGAATATGACATCACTTGCAAAGCTCCCAAGGCCATCAAGAGTCAAGCGCTCGCTGACCTCTTGGCTCACTTCCCCAGTGGAAAACATGAGCCGCCCTCGAACGAATTGCTAGGAGATGAGTTCCAAGCTGCTGAAGTAAACACTGAAGGAGAATGGAGTTTGAGTTTTGATGGATCGTCCACCTCTAAAGGGTGAGGAGCTGGAATAGTCCTTGTTTCTCCAAATCAAACTGAAGTCAATTTGTCATATAAACTGGATTTTAAATGCTCTAACAACGAGGCGGAATACGAAACCCTGATATTGGGGCTTATGGCAGCACTCCACCTAGGAGTAAGTCTCCTATGTATCAAAAGCGACTCTAATCTGGTGGTCAAGCAGACCAGTGGAGACTATGCTATCAAAGAGCCCCCTTTGGCTTCATACAGAACCATCGTCCAAAGGTTGACAGACAAATTCGACACGGTAAGGATAGAACACGCTCCTCGCTCCAACAATCGACACCCGGATGCCCTCGCCACCTTGGCCTCTAAGGTGGAATTCTCAGAAGAATTAACCAAGATAGAAGTCCTGAAACGCTCCGTGCCATGTTCAGTAACAACTATCTTCCCTGAAAAAGAACCCACCGATTGGAGAGCCCCAATCATCGATGAGCTCCGTGTCCCCTCAGGTAAACTACCTTTGAGTGAGACCAAACACTTCACAATTTATCAAGGAGTCCTCTACTATAGAGGGCCTGGTGGTTTATTGGCACGATGCATTGACCTTATCGAAGCCAAGTCTAAATTAGAAGGGGTGCACAACCCCTCATGTGGGACAGGAGATGTAAGCCTCTATAGGAGGCTACAACGACAAGGATATTATTGGCCTACCATGGCCAAGGAAGCGAATGACCTTCAAGGGAAGTGCACCAAATGTCAAGAATTCCCTCCAAAGGCTGAATGCAACTTCACAGAAATCACCTCCGACTGGCGTCAGGTATACATAGATTACCTCAAAGAAGAATCATTGCCACCAGAACGCTCTGCAGCCGCAACAATCAAGAAGCGAGCTCCGAAATTCTTTTTGCAAGGAGAGCAACTTTTCAGGCATGGCTTCGATGGAAAGCCATTACGTTGCTTGTCAGGAGCTGAAATCCATAAAGTTTTGGAACTTACTCATGGATTAGAGCACCAAGGTGGAGCGAAACTATTTCAACATCTTTTACATTTAGGGTATTATTGGCCTACCATGGAGGCAGATACCAAAATGTACGCCAAACGCTGCAAGCCTTGCCAACTCCATGGAAATCTCATTCATGCACCCGCCACTGATTTACATAGTTCGAGCCCACCATGGCCATTCCACACGTGGGCTATGGACCTCATTGGCCCCATCTCTCCGCCATCAAGGAGACACATATGGATTGTAACGGCTACAGAGACCTATACGAAATGGGTAGAAGCCATCCCTCTAAAAAAGGCAACAGGAGCTGCTGTCTCCAACTTCATCCGAGAATTCATCATATGTCGTTTCGGCATACCTAGAGTAATTCTTTTAGACAATGGGACCCCTTTGTCAACCGCCAAGTCAGACAACTCCTTGTCTCCTATGACATCACGCACCATAAATCAACTCCTTACTATCCCCAAGGGAATGGGCAAACAGAAGCGACCAACAAAACACTCCTTAGAATCCTTTCACGGACTCTCAAGGATTATCAAAGGGATTGGGCGCACGTACTCCCAATGGCGCTCTGAGCTTACAGAACATCCAAAAGACGGCCGACTCAAATGACCCCATTCTCATTAGTATACGGCACGGAAGCAGTTCTTCCAGTGGAAATTGCCATACCCTCAGCTCGCATGGCCCTCTGAAGTGAAGTTACTCCAGACTCCAGATCCTATGAATTGGAGATCCTTGATGAAAGAAGGGACAAGGCCCTGGCTAACCTCAAAGTTTACCAAAGTCGCATAGCTCAAGCCTATGATACCTTGGTGTGCCCCAGACAATTCCAAAAAGATGACTTGGTACTTCGTGTTGCACCTCATGTCATGAGAGAAACCTCTACCCACAAGTTCACTCCTAAGTAGCAAGGACCTTACGTAGTAAGAGAGACCAACGAGAACTCTCAATTCTACAACTCTAATATTTTATTAATTTTTGAGCTTCATAATTTTATAGCCCTCTTATTATGTTTAGAGCTCATTCCCAATCTTTACGAATTTTCCTAAGTGTTCGAGTTAGAGCCATATGTGATAGCTCACCAATTTCATAGCTCTCCATGTCATAGCTCACCAATTTTATGGCTCACCAATATTTTATTATTATTTCATGGCTCACCAATATTTTATTAATTTTTGTTAGAGTTCTCCAATTTCATAACTCTCCATGGATTAGCTCACCATTCTCATAGGTCACCAACATTTTATTATTATTTTCTTAGCTCACCAATTGCATAGCTCACCAATATTTTATTAATTTTTGTTAGAGTTCTCCAATTTCATAACTCTCCATGGATTAGCTCACCATTCTCATAGATCACCAATATTTTATTATTATTTTCTTAGCTCACCAATTGCATGGCTCACCAATTTCTAAGTGTTAGAGTTAGAGCCACATGCGATAGCTCACCAATTTCATAGCTCTCCATGTCATAGCTCTCCATGTCATAGCTCACCAATTTAATGGCTTACTAATATTTTATTATTATTTTCTTAGCTCACCAATTGCATGGCTCACCAATATTTTATTAATTTTTGTTAGAGCTCTCCAATTTTATAACTCTCCATGGATTAGCTCCCCCATTATGTTTAGAGCTCATTCTCAATCCTTATAAATTTTTCTAAGTGTTAGAGTTAGAGCCACATGCGATAGCTCACCAATTTCATAGCTCTCCATGTCATAGCTCACCAATTTAATGGCTTACCAATATTTTATTAATTTTTGTTAAAATTCTCCAATTCCATAACTCTCCACGGGTTAGCTCACCATTCTCATAGATCACTAATATTTTATTATTATTGTCATAGCTCACCAACTTCATGGCTCACCAATATTTTATTAATTCCTTGTTAGAGTTCTTCAAATCCATAACTCTTCATGTGTTAGCTCACCATTCTCACATATCACTAATATTTTATTATTATTTTCTTAGCTCACCATTTTCATAGCTCACCAATATTTTATTATTATTTTCTTAGCTCACCAACTGCATGGCTCACCAATATTTTATTAATCTTTGTTAGAGTTCTCCAATTTCATAACTCTCCATATGTGATAGCTCACCATTCTCATAGATCACCAATATTTTATTATTATTTTCTTAGCTCACCAAATGTGATAGCTCACCATTCTCATAGATCACTAATATTTTATTATTATTTTCTTAGCTCACCATGTGTTAGCCCACCATTCTTATAGCTCACCAATATTTTATTATTATTTTCTTAGCTCACCAATTGCATGGCTCACCAATATTTTATTAAATCTTTGTTAGAGTTCTCCAATTTCATCACTCTCCATATGTGATAGCGCACCATTCTCATAGATCACCAATATTTTATTATTATTTTCTTAGCTTACCAATTGCATGGCTCACCAATATTTTATTAATTTTTGTTAGTTCTCCAATTCATAACTCTCCATGCGTTAGCTCACCATTCTCATAGATCACCAATATTTTATTATTATTTTCTTAGCTCACCAATTTCATAGCTCACCAATATTTTATTAATTTTTGTTAGAGTTCTCCAATTTCATAACTCTCCATGGATTAGCTCACCATTCTCATAGATCACCAATATTTTATTATTATTTTCTTAGCTCACCAAATGTGATAGCTCACTATTCTCATAGATCACCAATATTTTATTATTATTTTCTTAGCTCACCAATTGCATGGGTCACCAATATTTTATTAATTTTTGTTAAGAGTTCTCCAATTTCATAACCAGAGCCTGTTCTCAATCCTTATGAATTTTCCTAAGTGTTAGAGTTAGAGACATATGTGATAGCTCACCATTCTCATAGATCACTAATATTTTATTATTATTTTCTTAGCTCACCATGTGTTAGCTCACCATTCTTATAGATCACTAATATTTTATTATTATTTTCTTAGCTCACCAAATGTGATAGCTCACCATTCTCATAGATCACCAATATTTTATTAATTTTTGTTAAGAGCTCTCCAATTTCATAACCAGAGCCCGTTCTCAATCCTTATGAATTTTCCTAAGTGTTAGAGTTAGAGACATATGTGATAGCTCACCATTCTCATAGATCACTAATATTTTATTATTATTTTCTTAGCTCACCATGTGTTAGCTCACCATTCATATAGCTCACCAATATTTTATTATTATTTTCTTAGCTCACCAATTTCATGGCTCACAAATATTTTATTAATTTTTGTTAGAGTTCTCCAATTTCATAACTCTCCATATGTGATAGCTCACCATTCTCATAGGTCACTAATATTTTATTATTATTTTCTTAGCTCACCAAATGTGATAGCTCACCATTCTCATAGATCCCAATATTTTATTATTATTTTCTTAGCTCACCAATTGCATGGGTCACCAATATTTTATTAATTTTTGTTAAGAGTTCTCCAATTTCATAACCAGAGCCCGTTCTCAATCCTTATGAATTTTCTTAAGTGTTAGAGTTAGAGACATATGTGATAGCTCACCATTCTCTTAGATCACTAATATTTTATTATTATTTTCTTAGCTCACCATGTGTCAGCTCACCATTCTTATAGCTCACCAATAGTTTATTATTATTTTCTTAGCTCACCAATTTCATGGCTCACCAATATTTTATTAATTTTTGTTAGAGTTCTCCAATTTCATAACCCTCCATATGTGATAGCTCACCATTCTCATGGATCACTAATATTTTATTATTATTTTCTTAGCTCACCAAATGTGATAGCTCACCATTCTCATAGATCACCAATATTTTATTATTATTTTCTTAGCTCACCAATTGCATGGGTCCCCAATATTTTATTAATTTTTGTTAAGAGTTCTCCAATTTCATAACTAGTGCCCGTTCTCAATCCTTATGAATTTTCCTAAGTGTTAGAGTTAGAGACATATGTGATAGCTCACCATTCTCTTAGATCACTAATATTTTATTATTATTTGCTTAGCTCACCATGTGTTAGCTCACCATTCTTATAGCTCACCAATATTTTATTATTATTTTCTTAGCTCACCAATTTCATAGCTCACCAATATTTTATTAATTTTTGTTAGAGTTCTCCAATTTCATAGCTTTCCATATGTGATAGCTCACCATTCTCATAGATCACTAATATTTTATTATTATTTTCTTAGCTCACCAAATGTGATAGTTCACCATTCTCATAGATCACTAATATTTTATTATTATTTTCTTAGCTCACCAATTTCATGGCTCACCAATATTTTATTTATTTTTTTTAGAGTTCTCCAATTTCATAACTCTCCATATGTGATAGCTCACCATTCTCTAGATCATTAATATTTTATTATTATTTTCTTAGCTCACCAATTTCATGGCTCACCAATATTTTATTTATTTTTGTTAGAGTTCTCCAATTTCATAACTCTCCATATGTGATAGCTCACCATTCTCATAGATTACTAATATTTTATTATTATTTTCTTAGCTCACCAAATGTGATAGCTCACCATTCTCATAGATCACTAATATTTTATTATTATTTTCTAAGCTCACCAAATGTGATAGCTCACCATTCTCATAGATCACTAATATTTTATTATTATTTGCTTAGCTCACCAATTTCATGGCTCACCAATATTTTATTAATTCTTTTTAGAATTCTCCAATTTCATAACTCTCCATGTGTTAGTTCGCCATTCTTATAGCTCACTAATATTTTATTATTATTTTCTTAGCTCACCAATTTCTTAGCTCTCCATGACATAGCTCATCAATTTCTTAGCTCACTAATATTTTATTATTAATTTTAGAACTCTTCATTTTTCAACTCTCTAACATTTTTCAAACTCTAAAAGATCACGGCTCTCCTAATATTTTTATGGCTCACCGATAGCATAACTCCCCACAATTCTAATATTTTATTATTCGAAATCTCAAAACTTATAACTCCCTAATATTCTAAGCACAGAACTCCACTTTTATAACTCTCTAATATCTTATTCTAATATTTTATTTCCTGACTATTTCTTCAATCCGTATCAAAATAATAATAATAAAAATAATAATAAATAATATATATATATAAAAAAGGGTTCTCCAACCCTTGCCTCTTTACCAAAATAATAACAATTTTATTATTTTACAACTCTCCAAAATGCAGCCCTCCTTTTTTTTATTTACCTCGTCTTTTTTTTATTGTTATTTATCTTATTTATTTATTTATTTATTACAACAATCTGCCCCCTTTTCTTTTTCTTTTTATATATCTACGTCAATTCAAACACATAAGTAGCTAATCTGTGGAAGATTGGAAGCATACCTCTGCACGTTAATTTCTAAATCAGCGACAGATGACTCCAAATAGGTGACCCCAGATCGTGGTCGAGCTTCCAAAGCACCAAGTCCTTCTTGCTCAGCTCGCAACTATGGCTCACGATTTCCCAACTCACCCTTCTCGCTTCTCACCTTCTCTGTCACCTATTAATCACCGAAATTTTCCCTCTTCCCCTCAATCGACGACAGCAACTAACCCCCAAAATCCTTTAACCAAGGAATCAGAACCCTAGCCCTCCTCTAGTGTCGGTTCACACACCTTCACTTGTGCAGAATCTTCAATCAAGATCCAAACCCACTTCCTTCGGCAAAACACTTTGTTCGCAGAATCTTTCAAAAATCGATTTCAAACATCGACAATACAAGAGACCAACCCCAGCAGCAAACCCAGAACCCCCCCTTACGGATCGCAGATGGCAACCTCTGCGCTTCGCAGGTACCTCTCTTCCTTCCTCTCTACTAGCTCGCCTTTCTTTTTCTTTTTTTCTTCGTGCCTTCGGAGTTCGACGAAGATACAAAAATCTCACCCCTTCCAGTCCGTTTCAGCAACAATAGTGTGACAGAAACTGTGGCGCCTTCGCACCGCACACACGCTGTCGGATCCAACCTCAGAGCTCGTCGGCAGCAAGCTTTCTCCCCTCTTTCACGGCCGACAACCTTTCTCTCCTAGCTGGACTTTGGACTTTCTAGTCTTTTGTTCTAAGTGGTATTCTAGGTTTTGCTTAGAAAGAGAATGAAAGGTGTATCCAGACACGAAAATTGCCATTTTTTTTTTTAATGGTACACTAATCGAAGGCACCTAGCCACGGGTAACCAAGCTATACAACATCCTTCTGTACAACGGATAAAAGAAGAAGACGAAGCAACCTGCTAGATAGACAGACCCCCTCTTTAATCCAGATTCAAAAAAAATAAAAAAAATAATAATAATAAAATTCTGCACAATGGATAAAAGGAGAAGTGGACGAAATCACCAGAATTTGGACAACTTTGCTCAATTTCAAAATACAATACACATTTCTGCAAAAAAGGTGAGCTCCCCATTCGAACAGTTTCGAACAGGCTGAAATCATACCCAGAGTGTACTCAAACTTTTTGAATTCATACGAATAAAAATAAAATAAAATAAATAAGTAAATATATATACATATATATATAAATAAATTAAATCATATATACACACATATTTAGGATTGCACCTTTCCAAAGATTAATCCTTAAACCAATCAAACTTTTTGCTATAGACTACAAATACCTTAAAGTCTTCAAAAAGTCACTTTACTAATAGCTACACAAGCTATCACATCATACTATGAGGAACTTCAAAATTAGTAGGTCTGCTCTAAACCTATAACTTCAATGTATGAGTTGTCTTCTTCATGGATCGCCCATTCCCAATGTAAAGCTGCAAAAGTTAGTAAATTCACCTCCTCTTTCCCAATGCAATCTCATCTTTATAAGAGATGAGTTGATGAGAAATATTCAGGATGATGTGTCATGGTGTATACTTTTTACAGATGATATCGTGTTAGTGGATGAGACTAAAGAAGAAGTTAATACTAAGTTAGAGACTTGGAGAGAAACACTTGAATCTAAAGGATTTAGGATAAGTAGAACAAAGACAGAGTACATAGAGTGTAATTTTCGTAACAGTAACAATGGAAGTAGAGGAGAAGTAAAGATTGAGAACAAAGAATTACCTAAGAGTGAACATTTTCGTTATTTATGATCGATTATCACAACGGCTAGGGAGATTGGAGCTGATGTGGTTCATACAATTAAGGCAGGGTGGCTTAAGTGGAGTAGCGTCTGAGGTACTGTGCAATAGACAAGTACCCACTAGACTAAAAGGAAAGTTCTATAGAACGACTATTCGATCAACGATGTTGTATGGGACGAAATGTTGGGCAATTAAGAAATAATATGTAGATAAGAGGAGTGTTGCTGAAATGATGATACTAAGGTGGATGTGTGGCAAGACCATAGTTGTCAAATCGAGATTTGAATCGTGAATCGAAATGGCCATGTACTGAATCGCGAATCAAATCGAATCGTGAATCGTAAAGATTCACTTACATTTTCTAAATTACATAAAAAAACATATTTATACACTTAAATATTATAATATGAAATATTTAGATTTAAAGTAATAAAAATGTTACTTTACATGATGATCACGTGGTCTAAATAGGTAAGACGCTTCTATGGCAAGAGATGTGGGTCCGAGCCCCACTGTGATCTATCATCTTATATTATATTTATGTATTTATGATATAATTTATGTAAATTCACATCACAACATATCTGTATGGCAATCCACATTCATTATAATATGATTCTATGAATGTATGATCATGAATAAGGTTCACAACTTGACAAGTTCTAAACTTTTAAAAACTCTAATCTATACTTGTGAAGTAACTTTGTTAAAAAGAGACCATACAAAACAAAAGTTAGATTAAACAAAGTTAAAAATTCCAAAAAGTCTTTGTGGGTACTTGTATCAAGCTCAATATGTGGTAAGCCCTACAGGTGCCACATCACCAAAACCCCACCCACGTGGCAGACCAATAAGGCACCACGTCGGGCATGTCGTATGTTTGCTACATGGCGAGCCCTACGGGCGTCATGTGCCAAGGCAGCCAAGACTATATGCTTAGCCTAAGCGGGAGCATACATATAAGCCCAAATATATCTAGATATGAAGAGCCCTGCAACAGGAAGCACCACATGGCCCCAGGGCCCATGGTCCTTCATACCTCGCTCCAAGGCCAAACAACAATACAATCAGCTCCCGGCTCACTTGGACTTGGATTGATAAACAATGGCTCTCCTAAACATTGAGATAGGCCTGCGGCCCAACCTCTTACTTGGTCTCCTAGAGGCGAGCCCCTGGCTCTCTTAAACACTAAGGTGGGCCCTAGCCCATTTATCTACTTGGATGCCTAGGTTAGGAGCAGGACCCAGGCACTACTGCTCGGGATCATCAGAGGATACTAGACTGGCGGCTGAGGTCATGGGATCGTCGAGATGTTTGTCTTCTTGCTAAGACAACTCCATCTCGACCAGGCTTGGAGAAGAGGCAACAATGACCTTACGTTCATGTCATCCGATGCATATACGAAACGTTACTTTCTGCCTGCCATGAAACGTTGCTCTCCGCCTGCCGTCAAGCCACAGACGGCAGAAGGGCTTATATCACTTCTGGCAGAGTTGAGGAGAACAAGCCACCTGTCCAATAGTTTGCTTGGGCTCCAATACTCCTGCGGCCTATATAACGTATCGTATATGCAGCGAGACACAACAACAATAATACAACCAAGTTTCATACTTAAACACCCTCTCTCACTTTACATTAATATTCAAGGTCTATCACTGCCAACCTCTCCCTCTCCAAGCTTGCCTTGACCTCCTCCTCTCCACCTCCGGTGATCTCAGGCCATTGAAGTGCCCGCCATCTTCCTGGACTACCTCTAACCACACCTCTTACCCACACAAGTGCAGTCTTGTTTGGGATTTCAAGAAAAATTCAGGGCAGTCCCATGGGGGCTCTCAAGACACATTGGGATAATCCACTTAAATTTGAAGTTTAATTAAGAAACACCAAAAATCGTACACAAGAAATGAAGCAAGATATTGTACTGATGTCCTAATTAATTGCAAACATATTTACACTTGTTCATATGGTGGTGTTTTTCCCTTTGATTACATTTTTTGGCACATCTCTGTTTGTTCATCCATCAGATAATACTAAATATATTGCAGTGACCTTATTAAAGGTTTTTTTTTTCAACTTTTATTTCTTTTTTATTATTTGTCATCTATGATTGCTTGTCTTGACAGAGGAGAATAGGCATTGAAGCCAATGAAGAGCTGAGGTCCATATTCAAGAGGAATGTTCTCCTCATTCTTCAGGTCAGAGTTAAATGATGCAATCGGCAAATCAATCATATGCCATCATCATACACTTTTCTTTTTTCTTTTTCTTTTTTGGCTAACCGATTTTGTAACATATATAGAGGAATCATTAATTGTACTTGTACTTTATTTATCTCTGTATCTTAACCTTTCAAAGATCATGGTGTTAAGCCACTTGAATTGCATTGATTCATTAGCTTGGCATATTGCTGTTAAAATTGGTTAAAAGGGCCATTATGGTTGGTAGAATCCAAGCTTTAAGGAACAATTCTTATCACACATGGGTTACTCATATTTTAGTAGCAAGTTGCTTTATTTTTTAGTACAATCTCACTCGAGTTTGGTTTTCTATAAACTTGCCATGTTTTACAGTTCAATAAAATGTTTCGACTTTCCAATGATTATTATATCAAAGACTCCGTTCTTTCTAATAAATTAGTTGATATCTTCCCTTTCGATTCATCAATTCGCCTTACTATTCTGGTGCGCAGTGTGTTCAAAAAAATATTTAGCCCAAGGACTTTGACGCTTGTCTTGATTTAGTCAATGGTCGAAATGGTTACATTTAATAAACAAAAATACACTCCAATTAGGCCTGGGCTGAACGATACTCTTATTTGTGTCATCATTTTCAATTCATATCAAAAGAAATGTAAATACCAACCCAACTTATTTATTTTTCAACAATGATAGAGACTGTCACAAAATACAACCCTCACAACCCCCAAAATGATCTGAATCATTCATGTCACTATCAGACACAACTTTCAAAAAAAATTCAAACACATCAATGGTCAATATATCAGTGGGGGTCATGGGGATCATCTTTTGTGAAGGTCCCAAACATTTTTCTTTATTTTTTCATGTTGTGTCGTGTCATTTCAAATTTGTATATGATTCTTGTCATATTTATGTGTCTTGTCAAATAATTTTTTTATCTTTAAAAATATCAAGTGTGGAAACATTAAAGTTCTTTTATTTATTTTTTTTAAAGACAATATTTGCTCCACTAGATGGTGTGTACCATGTTTATAACGAATTCGCTTTCAGAATACAATGAAACTTGATTTTTAAATAAGTTTACAATAAATTCACCAATGCATATTTGTGCTAAGTGCACCACATAGCCCACTGCACACGGTGGTGATGACTGGGGGTGGGGGCTTGAGGAAGTGGGGAATGGAAGAAAGAATAATTTTAAAAAAAAAAAATGAAAACAACTTTTTTATATTTATAGAGTTTAGTAAATTTTTGTAAACTAATTACATATTTTGTTTTTATAAACAAAATCAGACACCATTAATATTGATGTATTTTCAGATTGTACTCTTCAATTTACTTCAATAATATTCTCTTCTTTTGCTGATGAAAACATTAATTTATTTTCAATTTTCGAAAGTTATGTAAATATAAATGAAAAATTATATATAGAACCACTACCAAATTAGGCCTTAGTATATACAAGAGTGTATTAGTATCGGAAGGTCAAAAAATCAAATATGTATCGACACATATTCAGTTCCTGATATCACTATTTAAAATCTCACATCATTTGCTTAATTTACATCCATTTTTGGAACTCAAATTCATTTCAGAATCTGAAGAAGTTCCATTGTTATGTTGCTTTCTTAAATGTGAGTTTTTGCTTCAATTACTGTAAAATGACTTGCCTTCTCAAAAATTTCTCTAATTCGCTAGGCCTCACTGACAGTGTACATGGTTTGGTTTGGTCTGGATTTGTAGCAAACCATCTCAACAGTTCCAAGCATTAAAGAATCAAACCGTGTAAAATGTGAAATCGAATCAGACCCTACTTATGAAAAACAGTTTTGTTTTATTTTTGTCTCTCCTTAAAGCAACTTGTTTCAAAACTGGTTCATAATGAATGTTTTATAAACTTATCTCTCTCCTCTCATATCTTTATTTATTTGTTTCCATTGTTCCTATTACGTTTCAACCTGTCAACCAAACTGTAATGATTCTTGATTCCTTGAAATTAGTATAGAAGCATCCACTCAAAAAAGGGGACCAAAATGTAAGGTTTAGAAAAATTATATTTACACAACATAATTATCTCAGTTCACACCACACTCGATTTGAATTTTTATTTTTATTTTTAATTCACATTATTAATTTTCAAATGACGCCAAAATACCCACATCTTTATCTCAAACCCTAATCATCATCGCTCATCGCCACTGCTGCCACCATTACCCTCCAGAGCCCCAATTCCTCCCTCAACCACCACACCCTTCCCAACCCCCTCGCACCGCCATTGCAATCCCTCTTAAGTCTCTCATCAGGAGGACTACTTCTCCTTCCACAACCAATGGGAGGGCTTTTTTCCTTGAAAACAAATGAGTCGATCCAACGTTGTTGAAACTGGCCAAGTTAGAAAAAATGATCAGAAGGTCCCAGGGAATTAACTCAATCCCAAACATCGAAGACGGGTATACTGAAATAGCTGTAAAGTTGCCCGAACGATTTAAGATGCCACACATTGATAGGTTTGATGGATCCGGTGACCCAATGGTGCACATTCGGTTGTTCTCTGATGTTTTGAAGCCTATGGGACTGACTCATCCGCAAAAACTGGCACAATCCTAGTAGGACTTCTATTCCTCCATGCGGAGTCCTCCTAGGATTCATACTCCTGTAGGATAATGCTTACCCTCCAACACCCCCCTCACTGCTTACACCAAGTGAGATGGTTTTTACCATGGCCGAATTCCAATACGGCCGAAGTAAATATGACTAAATACAACCGTAGAATGAGCCGAACTAGTTCTTCCTTCTATTCCTTACTTCGGCTTCTCATGTGCAACTCATGGTACGGTTTAGACCGAGCTACCGAGTAGCAAGGTTTTGACCGTTCTAACCACAATACGTCATGACCGGACTAACTTTGAGACCGGCCTAACTCCAAGTTGCTTCCGGACCGGAGTAACTTTACAATTCCTGGGCCGGAGTAACTTTATCTCTCTTGGACCGGAGTAACTTTTCGGCCTTTTTACCCAGTCCGTACTTTGGGCCATAAAGTCCATCTCATAGCTCGGCCCCATTTTCACCAAAATTACCCTCTCACCAACCCCCTCGCACCGCCATTGCAATCCCTCTCAAGTCACTCATCAGGAGGACCACTTCTCATTCCACAACCAATGAGAGGGCTTTTTTCCTTGAAAACAAATGAGTCGATCCAACGTTGTTGAAACTGGCCAAGTTAGAAAAAATGATCAAAAGGTCCCAGGGAATTAACTCAATCCCAGACATCGAAGACAGGTATACTGAAATAGCTGTAAAGTTGCCCGAACGATTTAAGATGCCACACATTGATAGGTTTGATGGATCCGGTGACCCAATGGTGCACATTCGGTTGTTCTCTGATGTTTTGAAGCCTATGGGACTGACTCGTCCGCAAAAACTTTCCCTATTCAGACGGACTTTGTTAGGCGTGGCTGCCATTTGGTACGCCAAGTTAGCATACTCTGTGAAACAAAGCTGAGAAGAATTAGCCGAGGCCTTTATCATCGAGTATGCCTATAATATCATATTGAAGTGACCACCCAGGAGTTAGAGGCAATCTGCCAAGAGCCGAAAGAGAGTTTTGTAGCCTTCATCACTAGGTGGAGAACCAAGGCAGCAATGATGACCAATAGACCACCAGGAAAAGATCAAATTCGCATGGTGGTAAAGAATTTGCACGGCAAGACGCTACAAAAGATGATAGTCCTCCTACTGTTCACTTTAAAGAACTACATGAAATGGGGGTTCAGATAGAAGATGCCATCAAGCAGGGAATCATTGTTGACAACAAAGAACCTGTGCGAAAAACCTCTGGGCGTAATTACGATGCTACTACCAGTAGTAGCATAGCTGTAAAGCCCTCTGAAGTCAACTCGGTCATTGCTACCACCCAAATGGCTGATCCTTTTGCTTATACCAGTTCACAAACAACAAATCCAATACTGGTCATGGTTGGTCAAACAATGGAGAAGTGTCTAATTGGAAAACCGAAAGAAAAGAGGATGAACCAAAGATCAACATCGAAAAAGCTTTCGGAAAGGAAACAAAGGAATCAAAGAGTCAATCAGAGTGTAATGTGGGGATGAATCGATCAGAGCCTGACAATTGCCTTTTGGTCAATGAATGCGCATGGTGGAATGATGACGACTTGCAGCTTGCCCATTCTAATGATGAATGGGGAAGTAACGTGCCTGACGAAACTTGGTATTCGGAAGAAATTGATAATCTTATTAGGAGTGGGCTCTACTTTAAGCCTCCACATCTAGTTTCAGGACTAATTTTTTTGTTGCAAAAAATGTCATTACTATGTTTTTTGCGACAAAATTGAAAAAAAAAAATGAACACTCTTTATCTGTTTTTAAAAATGAAATTAATCTTAGCAAATAGGAAATGATCATTTAAGTAAAAGTCTGGTAGTTATCCCTTTCATTCTTTTCTTATTGATTTTGTAATAGATCTCACAGTGTATGAACACTCTTTGTTTGTTTTTTTTTTTTTTTGCTTTCTAAAGTCTATGTGAATAAGTAGAAAATGGAGACAGACAGTTTCCATCAACCAACCCTCACGTCAGGTCGAGAGACCCATTCCCACCACCTTATTGCAAATTTATGAAAAGACTTTCTGCAAAGTCTTACATTTTTTAAATTCTTTTATTATTAATTTCAAATCCAATGTGCTGCACATTAAAATATCAAAAGACACACCTTTCATTTTATTCCTTTGTGGATGGGATACCTTTCGAGTCCGGATCCTCTCCTTAAAACTCTCTACAATGCTCCCTACGGGGGATGGCTGAGATGGGGCCACGTCGCCCACTTAGAAAAGGGTGGATGAGATTTGCTGAAATAAAAAATAAAAAATAAAAAAAATTTCAAGACTTGTTTTCTTTTGCCAAGACCCATCTAGCCTTTCCTCTTCTTCACCACTATCTTCTCTCTCTCTCGTCTTTTCTTCAACTTTCCTCAGTCTTTAATGGTTGCCCCACGCTTACCCTCTTCTAATAGAGCACTCTCTACTGCTTCTGTAAATAAAGAAACTAGAAAAACAAAGACAAAAAACAAATGTGTAGATCAAGTATCATCCACTTTAGAAATAAACAAACAAAACCCAATTATTTTGAAAGAAAAAAGGGCTATAGAGAAGGAAAAAAGGAGTGGGGTTTGATTTGTTAATTGGCTACTATCTCTGTCTTCTTCTTTTAAAGTTCAATTTCTTTCTTTCTTTGCTCATTTTTCAAACTCACTGTCTTCTTCCTCTGTTCCCCTCATTTAATATTCTTCTCATTTTGTTTTTTTTTTAAAAAGGGAGATAAATTTCGACAATTAGATATCCTCTTTCCCATTAGAAATAGCTTTGTGGTGTCTCCGATTTCCCAGTATTGTTTCTGATTTGCGAGAGAGAAGAGAGAGAGTACTTTGAAGATCAAGTTTTGCAGGTATTTATGTTTCTTAGAAAGCAATCATGGTTTCATGTTCTTCAGATAGATTTGAAAATCACTTCATGTGGGTGTCTTTATTTCCATTTTAGGAGAGAGAGTATCAATCTTGAAACCAAAACACCAAACAAAAGATAGTGGTGAAGAAGAGGAAAGGCTGGATGAGTCTGGTAAACGAAAACAAGTTTGGGAATATATTTTAAATTCAATAGATCTCAACCGTCGATCTCTAAGTGAGTGACGTGGCTCCATCTTAGCCGTCCACCGTAGAGAGCATTGTAGAGAGCTCAAGGAGAGGATCTGGACTCATAACTTTCTACTTTCTCCCATTACCTTTCATGTTCTACCAAATTGTTGCCCTTTTAATTTTATTGAAAAATCAAACTTCTAGAAAACATAATTTTATGGTCATCCAATTTAGATTATTAAAGATTAACTTAAAACTTATAGATAATATCATGGAAGACTCCTAAGTCTTATTAATAAAATCAAGCTAGTAACATTGAAGAAAGACCTCTATGTTTTCTGTTACTCAAATATGTATGACAAAAAAAAATTCTAATTTGTGAAGCTTCCAATTAAAATTTAATATATTTCCACTAATTTGTGAAATGAAAGCTATATCAATACAAACAATATTTGAGGACCAAATCATCCACTAAATATGGGATGAAATTTCAAAGACTCAAGTGTTAGTTGAAAATTATAAGATTAATGTAGTGACCAGAGCTTTCAATTTCTCTTTCGGTTGCTTTTCTAGTATTAATTTACGATTTGAATTTTCCCAAGTTAGTCATCTAACTCAATAGAATAATTTGGGTTTTGTGCGTCCGTTTTGTGATTGATCTTGATAATATATTCAAACCGATCACTTTTTAAGATTTGTTGAATATAAAATTCATTACGGTGATGCACATCAAAAGCTATATGTTTGAATAACATTTATATAACAAAAAGAGATGTTTATTCTTAAAATTATATTTGTCATTTATTTTTTTTAAAACAAATGTGATTCAAATATATAGGTATCGATGTCCGATGATTTTGATTTTTTACATAAATATTGTACTCAACAAGTCTTAAAAAATGAACAGTTTAAATTACCGATGTTGACCCCAAAACAAGCTCATTAAACCCAACTACTCTCTCAAGTTGAATGGCCAACTTGAGAGAATCCAACCCCGTTAAATTAATTATTGTATTGATCGAGAGGAGAGGGTTTGCAGCAATGAACATCTTGAAAGAAACTTCCTTCTTCAATTCTCCCAGCACACATCTGTCCATCCCATTCTTCAATAATGACGTACAAAATTTTGAAAGGTTTTCACAAAGAATAATGTTATATATATATATAAATTTATTGAAAAAATTCATACAAAATGATATGTTATTTTTTAGTAGTTTATAACTGCAAAAATATCATGTTATATTATTTATTAGTTTTATTTATAAAAATTATGTTTTCGAATCATTTTTTGTTTTTAATAATATAGTTAAAGCTTGTATAGTTTATTATTTTTGAGAGATTTATTAAGAACTCCTTTTCTAAGTACTTGTATTCTAATTAGTCCACAATATATCATTCTATTTCAGTGAGTCCTATTATTTGGATTTAATCCACCAAATCCTAATTTTCATATTTAAGATATTTTATAGATAATTTTACCCTTACAAATATTTTTTGAACGGTTAGCAACTTGATGATGTGAACGTTCATATTTTACGATGTAAATATTCGCATTGACATGTAAATGCTCATGTTTTATGATGTGAATATTCACATTTACGGTGTGAATATTCATATTTTATGATGTGAATATTCACATTGATGTATGAATATTCACGTTAGCAATGTGAATATTCACATTGATGTATGAATATTCACGTTAGCAATGTGAATATTCACATCACGAAACATACACAGTCAATGTGAATATTAATTATGTGTATTTTGGTAATTATGTCATCAATACGATTTATTAGAATATAAGAAAATAATTTGTTTTAAGTAAAATATAAGTAAGGAAAGAAAGTTTTATAAATAAGTTTCCCATTATTTTTTGAAAGAAGGCCCGTTAAGAAATTTGTTACAAAATATCATTTTGTGAACATATTATTATGAGTAACAATATTAAATCTATTAATTTTAGAAAATCAAAAAACCCTATGAAAATTAAGGTTAAGTTTGGCATCTTTAAAAAAAGTCAAAAAGTCACTATCTTATTTAAGTCATATCATCTTATTTAAGTCGCATCACCTCTCTACCACATCACTTCAAACCCAACCTATATTTCATAAAAAGTCAAAAAGTGCACTTATTTAAAACATCCTAAGCAACCTCTAAATGGAAAATGAGGAATCACTCATGATGAGTTAAGAATGATTTACTAGCACTAGAAATATCTAAAACCCTTAATAGTAGATTAAATTATTAATTATTTTATATACATTAGATTATTTCTTTATTTCTCCATTTTTCAAAATAAAAATAATCTTATAAACCTTTTCTCACTACTAATCTAATCCTACCATTCATCATTAAAAACAAACAAGACATTATATATATTCATCAAACAGGGACTTAGAGCATCTGCAATGCACTAGGCATATAATGCTTATTAGGTAAAATACCTAGTATGACTCACTTTTTCAACTCCAATGCACTAGGCATGTAATTAGGTATTTTAGCTCAACTCAAATTCACTAGCTACATGTAGCTGGCCTTCAAGGCTAGGCAAAATGTATTTAATCATTAGGATTATTTCCCTCCATCTTTGTTGCTGATGTTGCATTTTATAAAATTAATAGTATTTGGATGATTAGCTAAAATAAAGAGCATGATTGGAGCAGAAACATGAAACAGTTGATAGGTAAAATAAAATGTATACTTTATAGTAATGTTTAGATACGTAAAATGCCTATTACCGTTGGAGATACTCCATTTCACTCTCTAATGTTAGTTATTCTGTATTCTCTAATTTTCTGCTTGTCTTCTTCTGCACATCTTTGCCATAATGATGAGAGCACTGCTTTGCTCCAATTTAAGCAATTCTTTTCCTTCAATTGCTCTGCTTGCGATACCACAGAATTTCTGGTCCATATAATACTGATAATTGGAAAGAGGGTACAGATTGTTGTACATAGGATGGGGTCACATGTGATAACACCACTTCTCATGTCATTGGCCTCGACCTCACTTGTAACTGCCTATATGGTACCATCCATCCAAACAGCAGCCTCTTCAATCTTGTTCACCTTCAATACCTCGACCATTCTGACAACTACTTCAATCAGTCTCAAATTTTATCTTCATTTGGCCGTTTCACAAATTTGACCCATCTTTACCTCTTTGGCTTCCATCTTTCTAGCCAACTTATTTATTCACTAAAGTTGAAATGTAAATACCAACCCAACTTATTTATTTTTTCATGTTGTGTCATGTCATTTCAGATTTGTATCTTGTCATATTTATGTGTCTTGTCAAACAATTTTTTTATCTTTAAAAATATCAAGTGTGGAAGCATTAAAGTTCTTTCATTCAGGCCTCGTTTGGAAATAAGTTTTTTTAGTAATTTTTTGACTTTTTGATTAAAATATGATGTAAAAAAAAAACTAATATGTTTAGAATGATTTTTTGGTTTTTTACAAAAAAAATGTGCAAAAAATAGAGAGAAAATAAAATCTTTAATTTTTTAGTTGAATTTTTGATTAAAATCATTACTTGCCAAACAAGGCTTTATTTTTTGTAATGACAACATTTGCTCCACTAGATGGTGTGCACCATATTTATAACGAATTCGCTTTCAAAATACAATGAAACTTGATCTTTAAATAAAAGTTTACAATAAATTCACCAATGCATATTTGTGCTAAGTGCACCACACAGCCCACTGCACACGGTGGTGATGATCGAGGGTGGGGGCTGGAGGAAGTGGGGAATGGAGGAAAGAATAATTTAAAAAAAATAAAATGGAAACAACTTTTTTATATTTATAGAGTTTAGTAAATTTTTGTAAACTAATTACATATTTTGTTTTTATAAACAAAAACAGACACCGTTAATATTGATATATTTTCAGATTGTACTCTTCAATTTACTTCAACAATATTCTCTTCTTTTGCTGATAAAAATATTAATTTATTTTCAATTTTCGAAAATTACATAAATATAAACGAAAAATTATATACCAAATTAGGCCTTAGTATCGGAAGGTCAAAAAATCAAATATGTATCGATACATATTCAATTCCTAATATTGTTTTTTAAAATCTCACATCATTTGCTTAATTTACATCTATTTTTGGAACTCAAATTCATTTCAGAATCTGAAGAAGTTCCATTGTTATGGAGACTATTGAGGATTGAACATGATGTCCTCGCCTTTGTTGCTTTCTTAAGTGTGAGTTTTTGCTTCAGTTACTGTAAAATGACATGCCTTTTGAGAAATTTCTCTGATTCGCTAGGTCCCACTGACAGTGTACACGGTTTGGTTTGGTCTAGATTTGTAGCAAACCATCTCAACAGTTCCAAGCATAAAGAACCAAATCAAACCATGTAAAATGTGAAATCGAATCAGACCGTACTTATGAAAAACAATTTTGCTTTATTTTTGTCTCTCCTTAAAGCAACTTGTTTCAAAACTGGTTCATAATGAATGTTTTATAAACTTATCTCTCTCTTCTCTCATATCTTTATTTATTTATTTATTTGTTTCCATTGTTCTTTTTACGTTTCAATCTGTCAACCAAACTGTAATGATTCTTGATTCCTTGAAATTAGTACAAAAGCATCCACTCAAAAAAGGGGACCAAAATGTAAGGTTTAGAAAAATTATATTTACACAACATAATTATTTCAGTTCACACCACACTTGATTTGAATTTTTAAATTTTTTTTTCAATTCACATTATTAATTTTCAAATGACATCAAAATACCCACATTTTAATCTCAAACCCTAACCATCACTGGCCATCGCCACCGCCACCGCCGCCACTATTACCCCCCAGAGCCCCAGCTCCTCCTTCAACAACCACACCCTTCCCAACTCCCTCCCACTGCCATTGCAATCCCTCTTAAGTCTCTCATCAGGAGGACCACTTCTTCTTCCACAACCAACGGGAGGGCTTTTTTCCTTGAAAACAAATGAGTCGATCCAACGTTGCTGAAACTGGCCAAGTTGGAAAAAATGATCAAAAGGTCCCAGGGATCTAACTCAATCCCAGACATCGAAGACGGGTATACTGAAATAGCTGTAAAGTTTCCCAAATGATTTAGGATACCACACATTAATAGGTTCGATGGATCTGGCAACCCAATGGTGCACATTCGCTTGTTCTCTGATGTTTTGAAGCCTATGGGACTGACTCGTCCGCAAAAACTTTCCTATTCAGACCGACTTTGTCAGGCGTGGCTGCCATCTAGTACGCCAAGTTAGAGGACTCTGGGAAACAAAGCTGAGAAGAATTAGCCGAGGCCTTTATCATCGAGTATGCCTATAATATCAGATTGAAGTGACCACCCGGGAGTTAGAGGCAACCCGCCAAGAGCCGAATGAGAGTTTTGTAGCCTTCATCACTAAGTGGAGAACCAAGGCAATAGTGATGACCAATAAACCATCAGGAAAAGATCAAATTCGCGTGGTGGTAAGGAATTTGCACAGCAAGATGCTACAAAAGATGATAGTCCTCCTACTGTTCGCTTTAAAGAACTACATGAAATGGGGGTCCAGATAGAAGATGCCATTAAGCAGGAAATCATTGTTGATGACAAAGAACCTGTGCAAAAAACCTCCAGGCATAATTACAATGCTACTACCAGTAGTAGCATAGCTGTAAAGCCCTTTGAAGTCAACTTGGTCATTGCTACCACCCAAATGGCTGATCGTTTTGCTTATACCAGTTTACAAACAACAAATCCAACCTAAACCCTAACCAGAACATTCACCCCTCTCTATATGTCCCTCTTTAGAGCTATGAAGGTCTTGATAGAAAAGGGGCATCTCAAGTTTCTTGACCCTCGACCACTTCCCAATCCTCTTCTAGCCAAACACGACCCTACCAAACACTGTGCCTTCCATCATCAACCCAGACATAGCACTGATTGTTACTATTGTCTTCGTCGTAAGATTCAAGATCTCATTGACAACAAAGTCATAGCTCTCCCCATAACCACCAAAACTGAATGTCACCACTAACCCGCTACCACCCCATGATAAAATCCAACCACTCCCTCACCTAAACTTCATACATACACTACCACCGACCTTTAACCCCAATATATACATTATTCCTTCCCATCTACCTAAACTCAAGGTATACATTTCTGAGAGCACTGATCTATGCATGATGGATGCACTTCAAGCCCAGTCAAAACCTGAAAATCCTATGGTGGTAGTGGCAGAAACCGAAAAGAAAGTAGCCGAAGTACTAGTGATTAAAACTGGGAAGTTACTAGAGGAAGGATACGATCGTAGCAAGTATATCGTACCCATTAGTTAGCAAAAGACTGAGGTTGTTCTATCTGACTTATTTTCTATCAATGTTGTCAAAGAAGTAAAACCTGAACAGGGATTGGATGAATTGGCCGACCTAGAGGAGGACTTGGCCAATTTCCAGTTCTTTAAAGAATTAGATATTGGAAATGTGCAACCGGGATGATGGCATCCAAGAAATTCCGATACCGGTCATGGTTGGTCAAACAATGGAGAAGTGTCTGATTGGGAAACCGAAAGAAAAGAGAATGAACCAAAGATCAACATCGAAAAAGCTTCCAAAAAGGAAAAAAGGAATCAAAGAGTCAACCAGAATGTAATGTGGGGAAAATTCGAGCAGAGCCTGACAATCGCCTTTTGGTCAATGAAGGCGAATGGTGGAATGATGACGACTTGCAGCTTGCCCATTCTAATGATGAATGGGGAAGCAATGTGCCTGACGAGACTTGTTGTTCGAAAGAAATTGATCATCTTATTAGGAGTGGGTGCTACTTTAAGCCTCCACATCTAGACCAATGAGAGTTATCAGACAAAGACAAAGAAGATGAGAAAGAGAAAGTGGACTTGGTTCTAAAGCAGCTAAAAAAGATCTAGGAGAACAACTCCATCTGGAGGCTTCTCATAGCTTCTCGAGAGCACCGACAAGCGATGTTGTCAGCCTTAAGCAGGGCTAAGTTGTTGATTGACACAACTCCGAAATAACTAGTGTCGCTAATCACTTCAAGTGAAACGGTCCCCGTAATGGTTTTCTCTAACAAAGAGCTACCACCGGAAGGGTCGCGACACAATAAGCCTTTATATGAGTTATCAGGGTGCAGAAAGAAATGGATCTTGATCATTCTGATTAACACCGGATCAGCTATCAATGTTCGTCTTTCACACACTGCTTATACAATAGGGCTAAAGCCGGCAGATTTTATGACCACCACTCAGTCGATCCAGGCTTATGATAATACTAGTTGAGAAGTTATAAGGACAGTCAAGGTGCAAGTAATATTGGGTCCATCTAAGCATGAAGTTGAATTCTATGTCATGGATGTTCCTGCAACATTCAACCTGCTATTAGGAAGGCCCTGACTTTATTAGATGAAAGTTGTATCCTCTACGAGGCACCAACTAGTAAAATACCATATGATGGAGGAATTGCCATCATTTTTAGAAATTCATCCATTCAACCTCCTCCGAAAGTCACAATGCCATTACTAGAAACACAACATGGAGAGGAGGATTTGTTCCTCTCAGGCTTTACATTGGCGGAAGCCCAGTTGGTTCAGAAAATCATGGCAAAAGGTGAAGGGATGTACATTAGTGCTCAGTCAATTTACTTCATGAGTAGGCTGGGGCATATTCCTAGAATGGAATTGGGGAAAAATGACAGAAAATGCATCACCACAGCAAATGAAGTGCCTCATAACCCGTATGTGTTTGGATTGGGGTATGCACCTATAAAAGAAGATTGGAAGAGAAAATGTGAAGAAATTAAAGAAATGATCAAGGCAAAAGAGTCGGGTTTGAGTTGGTCCATATGCCAATTCATGGAACTTTGAACAGGCACTTTGTCCGTGAAGAAGAGGATTTCCCTTTCTGTGTGTTTCCCGAACCATGGATCGACCAGGAGGAAAAAAAGACGTGTCTCAGGTTTGAGATCTTCTTTGATCATTAACTCTCTGATAGTGACAAAATGCAAGCAAATCCAAGCATTGGCATCGATCAAGACAGTGATGTCAGTTCAGAAAGTAGCATGGATGATGTCCTAGGTCTAATACTGGCTAATCTACTAAAAAGGTCAAATACCAGAGGTGAACCAACGAACTTGGGAGATATAATTGGTTTTGTGATCAGGGAGGGGTCACCCACTAATTACTCAAGGGATGGCCCGCATGTAAATTGGAGTTTTGAAAAGGTTTTTTAAGTTCTGAGTCGGCTGTTAAGTCTGATTTTGTGGAGCCAGGTCTGTCTGGAATGCCAGACTCCGATGGTTAGATAATAACCCAAACACCATTATCCCATTTGGGTCTTCTATTTGTTTTTCTTTTGAGTCTATTGTAACCGTTGAGCCTAAGGTTGTGAATGAAGATGATGTGATTTCCGCTTATTTCTCTGTGCCTGTAGTTCATAACATTGACCAGAATTTTCAAAATTTTAATAAAAACGAAGAGGAAGAAATTCCAAGGGTTTTGAAAAATCTAGTTGAATGAGAGGAAGATAGGTGTGGTAAGCCATTAATAGATGAGATTATTTTTGAAAACATGGAAACTGAGAAAGATCGTTGCTTGGTTCAGATTTGTTCCACTTTATCTTCGGAGGAACATGAGCAATTAGTTGCTTTATTAAAAGAATTCAAATATGTTTTTGCATGGTCCTACGAAGATATGCTTGAAATCGATCCTGAGATTGTACAGCATAGGATTCGTCTTTAACACTGAGGCTCAACCTGTCAAATAGAAGTTTGGTAGAGTTCGTCCGGATTGGGCATTTAAAATCAAGGAGGAGGTTACCAAACAAATCAATGTTGGATTCTTGTTGGTATCAGAATATCCAACTTGGTTAGTCAATATTGTGTCAGTTTCGAAGAAAGATGGCATAATCAGAGTTTGTATTGATTTCTGGGATTTGAACAAAGCCAATCCAAAGGATGATTTTTATTTCAGTTCTTGTAGTCCAATTAAAGATGATTATATAAATCAGTAAATGTTAAGACCTAATTTGATGGTTGAAAAGGTGATTTTAAAATTTGAACAATTCATCCACAATTACAACAAATTAATGTTTTAGCGAAAAAAGTTAGAAGAAAAAAATATATATTTTCAGGACTTTTTTTTTTTGTTGCAAAAAATGTCATTACTATGTTTTTTGCGACAAAATTGAAAAAAAAAAATGAACACTCTTTATCTGTTTTTAAAAATGAAATTAATCTTAGCAAATAGGAAATGATCATTTAAGTAAAAGTCCCGCAGTTATTCTCTTTCTTTCTTTTCTTATTGATTTCGAAATAGGTCTCACAGTGTACGAACACTTTTTGTTTTTTGTTTTTTTTTTTTTTTGCTTTATGAAATCTGTGTGAATAAGTAGAAAATGGAGACAGACAGTTTCCATCAACCAACCCACACGTCGGGTCGAGAGACCCATTCCCACCACCATATTGCAAATTTATGAAAAGATTTTCTACAAAGTCTTATATTTTTTAAATTCTTTTATTATTAATTTCAAATCCAATGTGCTGCACATTAAAACATCAAAAGACACACCTTTAACTTTATTCCTTTGTGGATGGGATAGCTTTCTACTTCTCCCTGTAACTTTCATGTTCTACCAAATTGTTGCCCTTTTAATTTTACTGAAAAATCAAACTTCTAGAAAACATAATTTTATGGTCATCCAATCAAGATTATTAAAGATTAACTTAAAACTTATAGATAAATCATGGAAGACTCCTAAGTCTTATTAATAAAATCAAGCTAGTAACATTGAAGAAAGGCCTCTATGTTTTTTGTTACTCAAATATGTATGACAAAAAAAATTCTAATTTGTGAAGCTTCCAATTAAAATCCAATATATTTTCACTAATTTGTGAAATGAAAGCTATATCAATACAAACAATATTTGAGGACCAAATCATCCACTAAATATGAGATGAAATTTCAAAGAATCAAGTGTTAGTTGAAAATTATAAGATTAATGTAGTGACAAGAGCTTTCAATTTCTATTTCGGTTGCTTTTCAAGTATTAATTTACGATTTGAATTTTCCCAAGTTAGTCATCTAACTTAATAGAATAATTTGGGTTTTGTGCGTCCATTTTGTGATTGATCTTGATAATATATTCAAACCGATCACTTTTTAAGATTTGTTGAATATAAAATTTGTTACGGTGATAGACATCAAAAGCTATATGTTTGAATAACATTTATATAACAAAAAGAGATGGTTATTCTTTAAATTATATTTGCCATTCATTTTTTTAAAATAAATGTGATTCAAATATATACGTACCGATGTCTGATGATTTTGATTTTTTACATAAATATTATACTCAGTAAGTCTTAAAAAATGAACAATTTAGATTACAGATGTTAACCCCAAAACGAGCTCATTATGCCCAACTAATCTCTCAAGTTGAATGGCCAACTTGAGAGAATCCAACCTCGTTAAATTATTTATTATATCGATTGAGAGGAGAGGGTTTGTACCAATGAACATCTTATAAGAAACTTCCTTCTTCAATTCTCCTAGCACACATCTATCCATCCTTTTCTTCAATAATGACGTACAAAATTTTGAAAGGTTTTCACAAAGAATAATGTTATATATATAATTTTTATTGAAAAAATTCATACAAAATGATATGTCAATTTTTAGCCCTTTGTTTCAAGCAAAAAAACATCTAGTAGTTTATAATTGAAAAAATGTCATGTTATATTATTTATTAGTTTTATCTATAAAAATTATGTTTTCGAATCATTTTCTGTTTTTAATAATATAGTTAAAGCTTGTATAGTTTATTATTTTTGAGAGATTTATCAAGAACTCCTTTTCTAAGTACTTGTATTCTAATTAGTCCATAATATACCATTCTATTTCAGTAAGTCCTATTATTTGGATTTAATCCACCAAATCCTAATTTTCGTATTTAAGATATTTTATAGATAATTTTACCCTTACAAATATTTTTTGAACAGTTAGCAACTTGGTGATGTGAATGTTCATATTTTACAATATGAATATTCACATTGACATGTAAATGCTCATATTTTATAATGTGAATATTCACATTGACGTATAAATATTCACATTGGCAATGTGAATATTCACATCACGAAACATACACGGTCAATGTGAATATTATTATGTGTATTTTAGTAACTATGTCATGCATAAGACTTATTAGAATATAAGAAAATAATTTGTTTTAAGTGAAATATAAGTAGGGAAAGAAGATTTATAAATGAGTTTTCCATTATTTTTTTAAAGAAGGCGCTATCCATTAAGAAATTTGTCACAAAATGATATTTTGTGAATATGTTATTATTAGTAACAATATTAAATCTATTAATTTTAGAAAATCAAAAAACCCTATGAAAATTAAATGGAACATGAGGAATCACTCATGATGAGTTAAGAATGATTTACTAGCACTCAACATATCTAAAACCCTTAATAGTAGATTAAATTATTATGTATTTTATATGCATTAGATTATTTCATTATTTCGCAATTTTTCAAAATAAAAATAATCTTATAAACCTTTTCTCATTACTAATCTGATCTTATCTTTCATCGTTAAAAACAAACAAAACATTATATATGTTCATCAAACAGGACTTAGTTAGCCCTTTGACTCTCTGATGTTAGTCCTCCATGTATGCTAATATAATTGTAAAATATATATAATACAAGGATGAGTACATTTATTTACCAAAAATTATATATCTCCTCAAATGTTAGCATTATATTATTAGTAACAAAAATGAGCATGTGTTGGGACTCATTACTTCAATAATGTTATGCTGAATACTAATTACATTTATTTATTAAAAGTAATTTATCATCTTATATATTATTTTTATGTTAGTAACAAAATTGAGCAAGTGATGTAGTCCGTTAAACTAATACAATGATAATATGTGAGACTATACAATGACAATTTTCAGTTTATATTTTTTTTATTATTGAATTATTATTAAGTTATAAAAAAGAGAGTGCATATAGAAGAAGCATCATATCCAATTCCCTCTCTACCATCCAATACTGGTGTAAAAATGGGTTTCCTCCTGTCCAATTATCAACTCACAATATGTATCCTGTATTCTCTAATTTTCTGCTTGTCTTCTTCTGCACATCTTTGCCATAATGACGAGAGCACTGCTTTGCTCCAATTTAAGCAACTCTTTTCCTTCAATTGCTCTGTTTCTTTCAATTACTATGATTATTCTGCTCCAATCACTGATAATTGGAAAGAGGGTACAGATTGTTGTGCATGGGATGGGGTCACATGTGATAACACCACTGCTCATGTCATTGGGCTCGACCTCAGTTGCAACTGCCTATACGGTACCATCCATCCAAACAGCAGCCTCTTCAATCTTGTTCACCTTCAACTCCTCGACCTTTCTCTAAACAACTTCAATCACTCTCAAATTTTACCATCATTTGGCCGTTTCACAAATATGACCCATCTTCACCTCATTGAATCATATCTTTCTGGCCCAATACAATCATCATCAGAAGAAGTGTAGCAAGGGAATAACTTCTCCAATAGCATTTTCCACTTACAGAAATTGCAGGAGCTGTGGTTAGCCGGTAACAGAGAACTCACAGGTAAACTTCCAAGTTTTATTAATGGAACTCTCCGGCACCTTAGGTTGTTGGTTCTCTCTGAAACAGGTTTCACCGGAGAGCTACCTAATTCCATCGGCCAACTTGAGTACTTGGAGGTGCTATACCTCGTTGACTGCAATTTCTTTGGTACCATTCCGACATCGATTGGAAACCTCAAGAAACTAAGAATATTAAATCTTAGAGGGAATAACTTGATCGATGGTCAAGTCCCATCTTCAATCGGCCATCTTAAAAACTTGGAGTACCTACACCTCTCTGACTGCAATTTCTTTGGTACCATTCCGACATCGCTTGGAAACCTCACGCGATTAATTAGCCTTAATCTTTCATACAACAATTTTGAAGGCCCAATTCCTCAACTTTTTTCAAACTTCTCGCAACTTCAATCTATAGATTTCTCAAACAATCAACTAACAGGTCCCATTCCCTCTTCCTTGTTTCATCTTGTGAACCTTACCCATCTTGATCTTTCGTCAAATAATGTAAGCAACACTGCTGAGCTGGACACGTTTGCAAAGCTTGAATATTTGGAATCTTTGGATCTTTCAAACAGTGGTCTATCATTGACCACCACCAACTCCACTCCCTCCTCTTTCCGAAACATTACGACATTACGATTGTCGTCTTGCAACATAAATGAAGACCTCAATCCACTCTGCAATCTTCATTCTCTCATATATCTCAATCTGTCCAATAACCAATTTGCCGGATTAATCCCTACCTGTTTGGGGAACTTCAGTGGAAGCTTAACCATGTTAAACTTGCATAGCAACAATTTCAGTGGGACCATCCCTCAAACTTTTGGATATGCAAGCCGGTTGCAAGAACTTGACATTAGCAACAATGGATTGCAAGGGGTGCTTCCAAGATCATTGGCGAATTGCACGAAGCTAGAAGTTTTGAATCTGGGTCATAATTTCATAGAAGATGCTTTTCCATTTTGGTTGCAGAACTTGCCCCAATTGAAGGTTATTGTCTTGCGAGACAATAAATTCCATGGTCCCATAGAGCAACCAAGGAAGAGATTAGCCTTCACCAATTTACATATCATTGACATGTCTCACAATGAATTTACAGGTACTTTGCCATCAAAATTTTTTGAGACCATGCCGTCAATGGTGATGAATGATGAAGACAAATCCTCCTTAAATTATATGCACAATGATTATGGTTATTATTCGGTAACCATAATGAATAAAGGACTGGAAATGACACTCATACGGATCATCACCATCTTCAAAGCTGTTGATTTCTCGCACAACAAGTTTGATGGAAATATTTCAATATCCATTGGAAGACTTAAAGCCCTTGTTGTCCTAAATTTTTCAGGAAATGGCTTCACAGTTTCGATTCCATCGTCCTTGGTGAATCTAACTGAGCTCGAGTCCTTAGATCTATCACAAAACAAGCTCTCTGGTAAAATACCTCAACAACTAACGAGCTTGACATTCCTTGAAGTTTTTGATGTCTCACAAAACAAGCTAACTGAGAAAATACCACGAGGTCAACAGTTTGAAACATTTTCAAACACTTCGTATGAGGGAAATATTGGATTGTGTGGTTTGCCATTGTCAAAGAAATGTGGGAGCCCCGAAGTAGCAGAATCACCATCTTTATCATCCTCTTCAAGCCACGATTTTAAATACAAACTTGATGATTTTGAATGGGAAGCAGTGTTGATGGGATATGGTTGTGGAGTAGTAATTGGTTTGGTGATAGGAAGTTGCGTCATTCGAAGGAAAGAAAAATGGCTTGTGAGAATTTTCAGAGTAAAAATGTGTCATCAGAAGAACAGATCAAATGAGGTTAGATACCAACATGGAACAAGATGACATGTTTAGAACTAAGTGGATCCTGTTTGAAGAAAGTCACTACCATGTTTTCATTTCCATTAAAGCTGTTTGCTTTTAATTTGATTGTGAACCATGATGTCCCTTTTCATTTCCTACTTCTATGTTTCAAATTTGACACTTATGATTGACTGCTAGAATATATAGCCTGGTTTGGGAAGTTGGCTATGTTAGTAAACCATTTTAGTTTTTGGCTATTTTAGTAAGTTAAAATTTGTGTTTGGAAAAATAATTGGATTTTTTGTAATTGAATGTAATGTTTGTGAAAGAAAAAGTGAAATAATTATGGATTTGATATTTTAGCACATTTTTTCTTTTTGTAAATTTTAGCATAAAAAAGCCAAAAATCTACTTCCCAAACAGGGCCTAGTTAGTTATATGCAAGTAGAAAGATAATAGGTAACATGAAAAAAAAGAAGAAAAAAAAAAAAACTCTTGTGTAGAAATTGAATTCACAACTCTATAATTCCAATCGTCTAGAACAACAAATTTAGATCAAAGTGGAGGAGAAGAAAAAAAATGGTAAAATAATTCATGCTAACATTAGAAAGTATGAACAATATGTTTTCAAAACGAATTTATTTACATGTTTTCAAGCCATTAAATTTTCACAAATAGGTGTTCGTTTTTTATTTGTTGATTTAAGTTTCTCTTTGCTTTATATACATGCTTTTTCTTTTCAAATTTTTAAATCTTTTTAGATTAGAAGCACTTGAAAATAATTTTATAAAAAAAAAGCATCTAATACAAATTTTTTAAAGATTCACTAAAAATAAAATTTCAGAAAATGTGATTTTTTAGCATTTGCCAATCATGGATGGATTTTTTTTTATTATTATTTATTGTTAGCTAAATGAGTTGTAACTAAGATGGGCGTCGTGTTGTGTTGGATTGTAATTCTATCATGTCATTTCAAGTTTGTGTCAAAATTAACACAATACTAACACATTCCATCCTTTTGTTGTATCATAATATTGTGTTATGTCATTTTCGATCTGTGCTCAATTCGTACTGTGTTAACACGTCATATCAAAAAAAATTATCCTTAACTAAAAGTAAAGTGTAAGAGAAAATTAAAAATTTTCTTTACAAGTTAAGTATAATGAGAATAATCTCCACTTGATGAAAAAATAAATAAAATAAAAAATCTATACTAGATGAAATATTTAATTTTAACTCAATTCTATTTCCCTAATTTACAAAATTAAATCCTATGTTATATTTGTTTTACTTGACTACTTCTAAAATAGTTGACAAAAAATACATTATCTTTATTTTATTTTTTTTAAATATTAGCCTCAAAATTTTAATGGAGAACTTACCGATAAATCTCATACACAAAGTTCAAAACTCATTTAATTCCAAAACAAAACACTTTAACCACTTAGTCTTACATATTTTTAATTGTTATCAAAAAAATTTATTTTTTAAAAAAAAATTAAAGACGCTGCTACATCCTTCTACTACTAGACTTTCGTTAGACGGTCTCCGGAGGCTCGCTGGAATGTTCAACATCACCGTGAAGCCGCCGGAATATCACCGGAGTGTTCTAAATGTCACAAGAAGTTGCAAGAATGTCTAGAATGTTCGCTGGATATCAAGAATATCGTCGAAACCTTACCAGAATGTCCAGAATATTGCTGGAAAAAAAAAAGAAAAAAAAAAAGAAGAAGAAGAAGAAGAAGAAGAAGAAGAGAGAAATTAGAGAGAAAAAATATAGCAAAGTGTGCTAAATATTAATAAACCGAAAGGGAAAAAAACAAAACATAACAACAAACAGTAACAATGAGAAAAAAAAAACATATGTTATTTTTAATTTTTGTAAAGTTTAAGCAAGTAATCTTCAATATTGATCAAACTAGTGAAAAACAAGTTTTGAAACTATAAAATGATACAGTTTTAAAGTATGATTCTATTAAGCATTTATCATTATTAATCAAACTGAAAAATATATTATAAAACATTAAAATTTTACAATTCTAAAGGAAGTTATGAAACTGTAAAATTTTACAACTCCATAGAATGATTTATTTCAACACCAAAAAAACTGAAACGGTAAGTTTTTAACCCTCCTCTAGCACCCTAACCACCGCTGCCCTATCAACTTGAAACCCTAGATCTAGGAGGAGGAGGAGGAGGAGGAGGGGAGGGCAAAGGTGAATGAGAGACTGGAGAAGAGGCCATGCAGCTGGAGAAGGGGTGGTAATGGTGGAAGTCGCAGGTGGTGTGTAATGGTGGAATTGGACACTGAATTTGTAGAGGAAGAGGTCTCTCTCATCCCGAGAACTTCATCCCACGCCAAAATCCAATTTTTTAAATGGTTTTGAAATATAGCAAGAGAGGACTCAAATCTGTTGTTCTTTAGAACTTCCTTCTGTGATTCAAACTACATGCTCAGTTCATGCTCTGTTCATTGCATCTGAAATTGACAACGCTACAATCTATAATGTTAAAATAATTTACAAGGTCTTCCAACACCAAATTTAGTCTTGATTTCACCTATGTTTTTCACTTGCACTTTGATATCTTAGCTTTATTAAAAGTTCCAGACTAGGGATTGTTTGGAATGTCTTAAATAAGTGTATATTTTATTTTTTTGAACTAAAAAATTGAAGAAAAAAATATGAATGTTTGGATTAACTTTTTGACTTTTTATGAAAAAATATGTATTAAAAAATTATATAAATTAGTGTATAAGAAAAAATTAGAATTGGGAATTGTGCAGCGATAATTTTTGACTTTTGGTGAATAGTGATAACTTTTTAACTTTTTAAGTAATTTTTTACCTTTTTAACTTTTTTACAACTTGCCAAACTTGTCCTCCCATATGAAGTCATGTGTCTACATAAATGGTCTTCATGTACCCATTTAGTTCCGTTATGATGTGAATTAAACCAAATCAATCACTACGATTCTAAAATTTAGAAATCCAACCAGACCAACCTAAAACCAAACTTGAAAAAAAAAAAGTAGTTAGGTTCCAGTTTGGTTTTATAGTTCTATTCTAAGCTAGAAAATTCATAAAAAAATACGGACTATCCAATCTAAGAAATAAATAATAGAAGCATTCCAAAAAAAACAATAGAAGTATACTCCAAATTTTTGGAATATTCTACAAAACTGATCCTTCTAATTATATACTGATCGCTACAAAAATGCAAATTTCAAAAAATATAAGAGTAGAAATCATATAAATAAGGAAATGTACATAAACATATGTATCTTCTTATAAAGAGAGAATATTTTGCGAATAAAATGAAGGCAGGCTTCATTGACGTAGGAATGAGATTGGGTTCAAGGAAACATACAGCTAAACAAGTAATAGCATAAGACTCTAACATAGCTATTAAGATGTTAGGGCCTAAATACCAATCTACTCAAATTCAACTCGTTAAAGATAAATCAATTTTAAATAAACAAGATTAAAGCTTGAACATATTATAAAGCTCGTTAAGTTTTCCAATCAATCTCAAACAAATCTTGAGGGATTGAAGTCAACTAACTAAGAAAGAACTAACAAAAGGGGAAAGGATTTTCCATATCATAGTATGGTTGGTATAACCTTCATCCGGGGACTTTAACAATGAGATTGCTAATGCCGACCACCTTGAAGAGACTGAAAGCATGTTGGGAGTAAAAAAAATTTATTACATTGGGCCTCTATCCTCTGAAGGTTTTCTTGTATCTAGGCATAGTTCAGGCTTCCCATAGTGAGATCATCGATGGTGGATATTATAAATAGGTCTCAAAGCCCCTTTCCTCTATCAATTCATTTATGTGTATACCAATCACTTCTGGCCCCTCCTAGTTATCCCAGGTGAAACTTAGCAATCACTTTGTGTGTGTGTAAATCCTAGCAATCATAACTAAACTATTATGACAAGGACAAATTTAATTCTCTAGGTCATAAAATACTGATGATGAAAACGTAGGTTATGCTGATTCTCAATGTCCAAAAACTTTTCTAATGTATGTATAACAAACAAGGGCACCAAAATTACTTTAAAAAGTTAAGTCTAGTCAACCACAACGAATTGATATTGCATTTCATTTTTAAGAAGTTACGATATTACAAAAACAAACAAACCAATCACAGACATGAAACCAAACAAAAATATAATTGATAGAAAAGATTATTATCCTAGTTCAAACCAGGTTTATCATTTGTCATTCAAGCCAAGCCCCAGACTTACATTTTGGGGCCCATAAACCAACAACAAAATATGGCTAATTTTTATCATCATTATCAAAGTAACCAATCTGTTGATACAAATCAAAGTCAATCTCTCTATTAAACAACATATCCTTTTCTTCTTATTAACATCCATAAAACAGAGAGGTTCAGGACTAAATTGAGTTCATCTCACCAAGGATTATATTTATGCCAAATTATGTGTATACCAATCACTTCTGGCCCCTCCTATCTGGATAAGTCAGATTGCTTCTAGTTATCCCAGGTGAATCTTAGCAATCACTTTGTGTGTGTGTAAATCCTAGCAATCATAACTAAACTATTATGACAAGGACAAATTTAATTCTCTAGGTCATAAAATACTGATGATGAAAACGTAGGTTACGCCGATTCTCAATGTCCAAAAACTTTTCTAATGTATGTATAACAAACAAGGGCACCAAAATTACTTTAAAAAGTTAAGTCTAGTCAACCACAATGAATTGATATTGCATTTCATTTTTAAGAAGTTATGATATTACAAAAA
Source organism: Camellia sinensis (assembly GCF_004153795.1). Classification (NCBI taxonomy): domain Eukaryota; kingdom Viridiplantae; phylum Streptophyta; class Magnoliopsida; order Ericales; family Theaceae; genus Camellia; species Camellia sinensis. Next base: position 83,685 of record NW_021027481.1, on the reverse strand, counting down.
CAAACAAACCAATCACAGACATGAAACCAAACAAAAACATAATTGATAGAAAAGATTATTATCCTAGTTCAAACCAGGTTTATCATTTGTCATTCAAGCCAAGCCCCAGACTTTCATTTTGGGGCCCATAAACCAACAACAAACTATGGCTAATTTTTATCATCATTATCACAGTAACCAATCTGTTGATACAAATCAAAGTCAATCTCTCCATTAAACAACAAATCCTTTTCTTCTTATTAACATCCATAAAACAGAGAGGTTCAGGACTAAATTGAGTTCATCTCACCAAGGATTATATTTATGCCAAATAGCACACAACAGAATTTTAAAAAAAAAAAAAAAAAAAAAAAAAAAAAAAAAAAAAAAAAAAACACCCCCCCCCCCCTGCCTCTAGCCACCCAAGCTATGTCCTTGGAGGTGGCATGCTACCTGTACCTAAAATGGATGTCCCATAAAGGATGAGCCACAGCCCAGTAGAGATATGCTAAACACAGTATGAGCAATGACTAAGACATTAGCAATTGATAAATGTTCAATTTCTATAAACCGATTCATAGCCCATTTCCATTCCTTGTCAAGCCTCTCCATCTCCTCCCGACGTTTCTGCAAAAATCATAGGCAATAATTCCATTTTAAAAATAAGACATCAATTCAAGGGGCCAAAAAGGAGTTATATTTAACAACCAAGAAACAAGAATCTGTCTCATTAACTGATGAAAATAAAATCAAGGAATGGGGATTAATTGAACATGTAACTTAGGGGGTGTTTGGGATGATGGATTGAGGCTAAAATAGACAATAAAGACAAAAATGCTAAAATAACCAATAACACAAAATGTCACATCCTACAAATCAAATCATCCCAAACACAACTTTTTTTCATTGGCTAAAATAGCCAAAAAGCCAACTAAAACAGATAACATCCCAAATGAGGCCTTAATTTAAAACCCAACATGAAACCATTCTCTTTTTTTCTTTGCTCTTATCCATTTGATGCCTTCAACTTGAATATGTTAGTGCTAGGATCGAAAAGGCTGACCCATATTTTTTTATCAGTGACACAGGTTAAACTTTATTAAAGAAAAAAGATTGAAGTACAAAAGAAGTCCTCCAAACAACAGGAAAAAAAAAAAGTATAAAAAGTCAGTTTTGCATATGTCCAGATTAAATAAGCAAGTTCAGATTCATGACCAAAACTATCACCACATGGAGAGCTTTTGTACTGGAAAACTAACTTTCTCCAATCAAAAAAAAGAAAAAGATAATTCTAGATTTTAGGCCCATATTGCATCAGGTGTACAACATACATACGGTGATGGGATACATATTTATATCAAAGCAGTTAAGTAGTGTATTTTAGGCTAATCCTCAATACTGATATGAGGATTAAGGAAATTTTCCAATCAGGACCACCCCATCAAATTCAAACTATGTCGTTTTACTAGCCCATTCCATGCCATATTGTAGCATATTGGTTTACCACGTTGGTTAATCCTGCTCTGAGTACCAGAATGACATCATCCCTGGTAAAGACTTGGCCTGTTTCCCATAGGGTAGAACAGCAAAGCGTAAAGTCGATATGGGTATTGTTGGATAGTTTGATATATATTGTTGGACTCATTTTCTAACAACATACTATTAGAGCTGTCATTCAGAGAAGTATTGAGTTTAAGTCTCCCAGTTTGCATTTGTTTCTTTGTTTAGTATGTTTGTTTAACATTGTTTGGTTTGTTTATGATGCAACATGCTTGGTCATGCAATTCTTGGACCAAATAGACATGCACATGGCCAAACAAGGCAAAAAACACTGCTAGCAATTAAATAGCAAGTGCTCAAAATCGCGTGAAATTTGATAGGTTGATGGAAAACATCATTATGAACGGGATCCATTGCTTCGCCATGGACCCTGCTGAAATTTCAAGTGAATTCCATCATTTAGACCATCACTTTTGAGATTTTTCTGTGTTTATTTATTAATTTAGTTTTGCAACTTCAATTACACTTACCATAGAAGTTAGAATTCGACTCCATCGAATCTGGCTTCATCATGTCTGCCTAAATTAGTAGTTTTTTATTCCGTTAAATATTTCCATTTTTGGAAATTTTTGTTGTATTTCCTCATTTTTGTGTACTTAGTTAAGAAACTGCCAATTGCAGTTGTCTCAAAGTATCGTTAGGTCTGCTTGTCACTATAAATAATTATTGTAAGCCTTAAGGCTGATCATTTTTTTGTGAATTAATAAATTTTCAAGTTAATACTCTTCTTCCAACCTTAGGCATTTGTTTCAAATCAACCATTGTTGAGCCTTTATTCTTGGTATTTTTTGTAGAGAAAGATCTTGCTTCTAATATTCTTTTTGAGTCAATGGATTTCAAGATCATTACCATACTATCCACATGCAAGATAAAGCTACCCATGAAGGAGGGTGTTGGATAGCTTGATATAAACTGTTGAACTCATGTCCTAACCATGTGGAATTGGGATTAGTGGTGATCGAATGCATAACTAGAGAAGAGGATTGAAGGAATGAAAGACATCATTTTGCTAGCAGCATACTTGAAAAGTCTGCAGGGATGTGGTTACAAGCAATAACTTTATTCTAGTGAAACTGATATACTGACAATTTTGAACATTTAATTGAGGGAATAATTGGGCCTAGAGTATTAACAAATACAATAGCTAGGACACAGAAAATGAAGAGAGACTTGGCAAGGAAATTGAGAGCAACAAAAGTATCCAGGAGAGAAAAGTAACAGCTGCTAGGGAAATTGAAGCAAAAGTAATGAATCTATAATTGCCCAAAATATCTCGAGATTTCAAAATTAGAAATTATTTGCAATATCCACAAAACTTTCAAAGTGGTGAGGATGGATTAGCTTTATGTAGTAAACTAACATGAACCACAGGTACAGTTCAGGATATCAGTCATTAATATGGGCCTGCTGTCACTCCTACAATCACAGACTATGCGAAAACAAGGCGAAAGCTCACAAAAGGAAATGGAAATGCCAGGATAACGAATGAGGCAGCAAGATGAAACTGATGACTACAATTCAAGAAGAAACTTAGTGCCAAAGGTAAAAAGGAATACAAACAATTTGCAAATACTAGTTAACTGGCACAAAGAATTTTTCTGTAGATTCGAATATTTGCAAAGATAATCCTTTTCCTAGTTATAAAAAAATTGAATACTTAATAAGATTTCAAGCTCATGCGAACATAATAATAAACACCCATTTATTACTCTTGTCAAAAAACAGCAGAGAAAATACAATACTCACTTTATCTCTCAGCTGTAGTTTTCTCTCTGCTCTTTCTGCTGCATTAACTGCTTCACGCTCCGCTGCACAATATACAGGTACAAATAACTTTTATATCCAAAAAGAAAATCAAAAGCATGTTAATATTCAAAAGATGTACAGCTCAGAAACAAATAACATATTGAAAATTAGTAGTGGTATATATAGAGTAAAAATTACAAAAACGTGTAGGAAAACAAGATAATAATAAAACAGTGAGTAGTTATTAACTATTATTTCAATCAAATAGGACAACAAAAATAATATATCCTCTGAAATTAGATAATGAAGATGAAGTCCATCTAAAAATCTCACAAGCAAGCAAAAACTATAAAATACCTTTCAAGTCTGGTTTCCTTTCTACTTTTGTCCGGTTCAATCTATTCACTATCTCATTTATACGCTTCTCCACCCTCACAGTGCGGACCTAAACAGATCAGCAATATCAAACAAGGGCTATCTCCCACATCCACGCTCAATACAAAGAAGGAAAATGGAAGTTATAGGCACTATTCAACCAAATTGCAACAGAAAAGCTCACCATTTTTGGATTATGGAAGCCAACTTGGCCAACATCCATGGAAGCAGTCTTCTTCAGATTTTGCCAGGGTGTGTAAACAACATCAACATTATTCACCTTGTTTCCTGTCAGATATAAATGATGTCAAAGAAATGAGTTACCGCATTGCCAGAGCATTGCCGAATGCAAAGCAGGCAAAAAGCAAGACCATTAATTATAGTCATAATCTCCATCAGCCCAAGCCAAGTTGATGCAGAACATGTGAAAAGTGGATATAACATAGTGAGGTGATATTTTAAACCTAGTTCCGGTGGGTTTTTTTTTTTTTTTTAAACACACAAATAGTAGAGACAGATGTTTTAACCTCAAAGTTACAATATTTCTCACAATTTTAAGTGAAATTTATTCAAGCAACAACCAAAAAAATGTAATAAAAAAATCTAAACTAACGATTTAGTAGACAGTTTTTTCCCACTTAGGGTTGGTTTGGCATAAACTAAATAATACAAAAAGTCAAAAAGTCACTATCCTATTTAAGTCACATCATCTTATTTAAATCACATCACTTCTCTAACACATCCCATCAAACCCAACCCAAACCCAACCCATATAAGCCAATAAGTCAAAAAGTACACTTTTTTATAACATCCCAAATCAACCCTTAAATTACCCATATTTATCAGAATGCATTATTGTCTTTTCTTTTGAAGTTTCAGTACTTCATGCACATAGTGCAAACAAAATATTAACTAGATTTTTAACACTACTATGATAAGCTGAAGTTCATGATATGGAAGATGCTAACTTAAATATTGCCAACACATCAATTTGTATATTATATATATTCACAATACTTGACTTCCAACTTTGGAGTTAATAGTATTTAATTTAGTACCGAAAATCTAACCCCAATGGGACAATCAAGTAAACAATAAGAAAGAACTGAGCAAAAACAAGCATACAACCTTGGATCTAATCCCATTCTTCAATTTTGAAAACATAATTAAATATTTGAACTCAAGATTTATTCAATTATTTATTTGTTTGCGTGTTTCTTTGTTTTGGAACTTTTGACGCTCCTTTCATTTCTTTTTTCTTAAATGTTATTCCTTAAAAGTGTTACGAGTGATAAATTTAATCCTTTTCTTTCACATGCTGCAAGCAAGCTGTCAGGGGCTTTAGCGAGAGGACAAATGTAACACATGAAGTGCCCTCACAATACAGTTTCGAGACTGTAATGTAATCAGGACAATCCAATGGCATTACCTAAAGATGTCACAAAACTGTCTTCACGAAATCTGAAAAAAGAGAAATATGTTATATACTAGTAGGATGGCACTCACATTCTAAGTGCACAGCTATGAGAAAAAGTAGGAAAGTGGAACCGGATAAGGAAATGGAAGTTCTTGATTGATAGTAAGCTGGGAGAGAATAAGGAAGTGGGAAGTGTTTTTTAATTACTGTCATAGACTCATAGGTTATTTTCATAATCTTAAGATGGAGATCAAGAGAACACCAAAACTGCACCAGCTTAATATGTGATCGCACTTTCCTATAGGAAATAACTTAGAAGCAAAATTTACTCAGTGAAGGAGAGTGTTGTTAGGGGATGGTTGCATGTTTCCATCTTCAAGGAATATAATAAGGTGAAAGTCCTTAACTTCTTTGACACTCAGATAGTTTAGTTAAGGGTTATCTAATGGCTCGCTACAGTTAAAGCACAAAATAGTAAGAATTTGAAGCATTTGCCTTGGATGGAATTCGCCTTGACTAGTTGAGCACAATCTTCCAAAAGACCTTCAGATATATCATCAATTGTCTGACCCTTGTGCAGTCTCACATAAACATGGGCTGAAGACATTTTGTCCACGTGAAACCTGCAGTAGAATACCCGGTCAAGAAAGTGCCAAATGTAAAGAAAAGATTACACTGAAACAAAACAACGTAAATATTCTCCTATCTTGGAATGGAAACCCATCAAATATACACAAGACCTAAACCCTAACAAGTAAGCCCCATGAGTTTGTGCAAAGGTGTTTTATGTGAGAAAACTGGTTCAATATACCAACAAATACCAGTAAAGAAGGAAATACCTCATAGGAGATTAGATTGCAGGTCATTTGCTGTAAAGAGCCTCTACATATTCACACAGATTATTACAAAAACTCACAAGAGCTAAGCCACTAAACATACAAATTTCCAAAATAATAACCAAACTCACAGCCAAATCAAGCCAAACTAAACCAACACAAAACAAACTAAGCCTTGCGTCCCAATTAAGTGGGATCAGCTACACAAATCTTTTTTCACCATTCTACTCTACCAAAGGGTATATGCCCAGTTAAATTAAATATTCATATCTTTTTTTACTACCGCATTCCACATCAATTTATGTCTTCCTCTCCCCCTAATATTTCCATTTATGGTGATCATATCTTTCTTCATTACCAATGCATCAATAGGTATTCGTTTTACATGACAAAACCATCTCAATAGTTGATTTATCAAACATAAATCCAAATTGATTCTCTAATAATGTTGTAGCTCTTAAGCAATGTTCAAGCACTCTCTCCTATAATTACACTGTATGATTCATTAACTTAATGCCTCTATAGTTGTTACAATTTTGGATATCTATATTATATTTATACACAAGCACTAGAATATTTTTTTCAATTGTCAAGCATTATCTTAGTCATTAGAATCTTATTAAAAAAATTATTAACCAAGATACTCCTTTCTTACCTAAGCATTTTTAAGCCTCAATAAGGATAAAATCTGGTCCTACTAGGTTACTTGATTTCATCTTCTTCAATTCAAATTCCACCTCAAACTCTAAGGCCTCGTTTGGCAACTTTCAATTTTAGTCAACAAGTCACTATAAATTGTCACATCGCTCTCTTTACTTTTCTGCAAATCTTTTCATAAAAAATCAAAAAATTACTAAAATAATATGTTCTAAAACGAAGCCTTAGTTGACAATAAAACCTTTATTCTCCTGTTCCATCAACACTTATTTCATATTTCCTTATTCTTCTCATCTGGCACTAGCACCCTCAAATGCTCACTTTTCATACACTTAACCTAATTAAAATATCTTGGAGTACTAGAGGATATTGTGAGTGATCGGGACACTTGCTCTACTAGCGGTTCTAGACAAAGTTATTCAAATCTGATCAGGTCAGAGTTGAAATTTTCCACAGCAAACCACTTACAAACTAATGGTCAGGGGGAGCGGATGAATGCATTGCTGGAGGAATATCTGAGACATTATGTCATAGTAAATTAGAAAAATTGGGTGGACTTACTTGACAATGCACAATTCTGTCATAAAACTATAGTTATCTGTTCTTCAACAAGTTTTTGTTGCATCAACTCATCCAAATGATCCCAAAATTGCCTTCTTAATATATTCCTCCAATCCTATTTGGGGTGTATAGACACTAATCACATTACCCATAATTTCTCCAATTATAAATTTCTTTATTTTTTATTTTTATCTCCTATTTTTGTCATTGTTACTAACTTATGTTTAGCTACAATTATTCCTACACCATGTTTATTTCCATCTTGACCAGTATGATAAATTTCAAACCCAATTTTTTTTCCTTCGTATTTTCACCTAGCCACTTAAGTTTCTTGTGAACATGTTACACTAATTTTCCTTCCAATCATAATATCTATTAATTACATGGTTTTACCTATTAATGATCCTATATTCCAAGTACTACAATTCTGGGCTAAGTTCTTTAACCGCTCGATCTTGCCTAGAAAACCGCAGGAACCCTTGTCTATTTTGCATTGTACCTGGGCACCAATGTAGAGCCCCTTGCCAATTTTTCGAAACGCTAAAAGACAGGCACAACGCGTCACTTACAGGGAACACCCTAGCCCTTATTTCCATATTTATATTAGGATTCATGTACATAAAGGATCTTACAAAAAAAAATATATGAACTGATTTTCAAGTTATCTAACACACAACCCTCATCCATATCTAAAGCTTATACCAAATGTATAAAAGATTAAAAACTAAGCATGGTACAGGTAGAGAATCCACAAGATCTGTGAGCCCTAAAGGTTATGAAGCACAACCACCTGCCCTCTCATCAAAGAATCCCATATCAAGTGGTAACCGAAAACAATTATGAATTCACAGACTATTTTTTCTTCAATTAGAAGTAAATTTTATTTAAGAAGAAGAACAGTACCTAGAGGGCACCACCCATGTATACAAATCAAAAGTACCACTATAACTTCCAATGCATCATATACCTCCATATTTGTTAAAGCCTTAATAAGGCTATGAAATAAATAAATAAAGGACAAATACAGACCTCCCTTGGCAATTACTCAAATTACACTCAACCTCGCTAGTATGGAAAAATGGAATTGGCCTACCCTAAAAATTTAATCGCTCAAAGAAAAATTAGGAGAAAGAATCGATCTTCAATAGACAAACCCCAATGAGCCCTTGGTTGATGGTGGTTTTATGGGTGAAGACAATCTAAGAAGAATGGTGAGGTCGCAAGGCTGGGAGGAAGACAAAGGTGGTGTAGTGTGCAGGACAGAGTTTGCAAGTAGCAATGCTGGATGGATTTCGCGAGCGGAGCTGAGCGAGGTTCACAGCGCTGCCCAATAGACCAGAGAGAGAGAGAGATAGCAGAGAGAGGGGGAAGGGAGGAAGATGAATAGAGGTATTGCCCTTTATTATTGCACTATTGTGATGGTATATGTTTTAACCTAAGGATATGCTAAAAAGGTTGTGCCTAATGCACAAGGCTCCCACTTTACAATAGGATCTTGGAGGAGGTAAAGTTAAAAAAAACCATGGAAATACTACTAGGAAAAATAAATGCACTCCTATAGCTACCCTTCTCCATCAATATGCCAAAAAGTGCCCAATTTGAATTTTTTTTTTCCTGTGTCAATTTAATTGTGCATTGTGTCTAATTAACCCAATCAATGACGCTCATTTTCTTGTGAAGCTATAGGGATACCATCGGATTGTAAACATCAGCTGCGGAGCATTAATCCTAAATTATACCACTCTGATAAAACGTGAGATTGACTATGTAAATATAAGCTATCTACAAAGGAATTGCATCAAACACCAATTACACTAAACATAACCATATACCAATCATGAGAGTTTAATAGAACAAGAGTGACTTACCCAGAAATTGAACCCCGCAAAATTTGACAGCAGATAAAAAAAAATACAATTTTTAGATTTTTAAAGAAAAAAATAAAAAAGCAAACAATAATTTGACAATATATATATATACAAATACAGAGAAAGATATAGAGTTTGGAGAAATGGAGAGGGTGAGGAGCCGGGGGTACCAGATGTCTTCGGGGAAGCCGTATTTGATGAGCTCCTCGTTCTCGAACTTGTCGAGACCCATGAAGATGGTGTAGTCACCGGCCTCGGCTCGGGCTTTGAAGTAGAACACCATTATTGTATTCTGGGTCTAAAGACGACGAAGCTCTCTCTCGCCCTCTCTCTCTAGGGTTTCGTGATGAGGAAAGAGAGACGATTCTCGTAGATAATTGGGGAAGAGAGAGAGAGAGAGAGAGTTGAATTGATCGAATTCGACGGGGATATTCCTTGTTTGGTTGCATTTACCTGTTTAAATACCACGCGTCCGACGCACTCGTAGAAAGCGAAAGGAAATTAAAATTAATTGGACATTTACGCATAAATTTTAATTTAGGGAGATTTACCAATAAATTCTACTTGTTGATATTATAATCCAATTAGTTCCAAATGTTTTTTCATGTTCCATTTAGTCCTGTTTGTTGTGAAAGGACCCAATTGCCATTAGTATGTGTGGACTTTTCATGTGATACATGGCTTGCGCGTGTGTCACAGATCAGGTAAAATGGCATGAGATTTGCCACGTGTCACACATTTGGCTGTTACGCACGCGAAAAGTTTACCAAGGGTTTTTGTAGAGAATGCTTGTGGGTTTTGGTTGCCACGTATTCCACATATTGAAAACCCATACCCATTAAAAACTCAACCCGATTTAAGTATCCACATCCCCACACACAGTGAAGTGGAAACGTAACATAGGAAACCCTCGTTTTTGCGATTTGCTTGGATTTCGAAATTGGGATTGACCATATATACCGTTCGCGTGATTTGGGGGGAAATTATAAAGATTGAGTGGGCAATTTCCGTTTGTTGCTGTGATTAGTTGGGCCACTGTATTTGTGACAGGGCAGATCGTGGACGACGACGAAACCCTAGTGTTCATATTTCGCAGTCCTTGGTTGTGGCCGTATAGTTATGGCCGAAAATGGTATGTGCCAAAAAACTAAATAAAAAAAAGTTATGTGTAAAAATAAAATAAAAAACTAATCAATTTGTTTGATTTGGATTTTAAAATTCACTTTTCGAAAAATTAAAGTTTTTTGTTTTCTGTATTTTTTTGTTTTTACTTAATTTTTTTAATATTCTAAGTATTTTTTTTTTAATTTATAGATACACCTAACATAAATACACTAAAAAAATATATTATTTGTGAAATTAACTAAATACCCGGAAAAAAAAAGAAAGAGATTTCAATACATTTTTCTTCTTCATATGTATTTATTATTTTTTTACAAATATTTTACTTTTTAAATACATTTAATTAAGGTTCATCTAAAAAAATAAAAATAAATTGCTAACATTTTAAAAATATTCACTAAGAATAAAAAAAATGAAAAACAAAAAACTCAATTTTCAGAAAATTAAAACCAAACCTACTGAATGTTTGTTTTTTTGAAAAAATTGAATTATTTTATTGTGAAAAACTAAAAATTTTGTGTTTATAAAGAAGTATGATAATGGAACATTGATGTGCAAAACTAAAAAAAAAAAAAAAAAACTTTGAAAATGAAAAAATTGATAATGTTTTCAGTTTTTAAACTTGAAAAAACTAATAATCTTCTCGGTTTTATTGGATAGTTAATTCAAACCAATAAGTAGAAGAGCAAAAACGTTTAATCTCATGCTTTATTTTTTTTTATCAGTTAGTGAAACAATTATCTTGAACATTACTATAGCGACCCAGGCTTTTACCCGACCTTCATTGTGTTCCGGAGTCGAATTCCGTAATTGTGTATTGTTCTCTATGTCTTGTTTTCTTCCTTTAACTCTTTGTATTTGAGTTTTGGATTAGGTTGGGCATGTGTTGAAACTGGTTGATTGTTAGTTGGTCTAGAATGTTGTTGCCCAGATTTTGTCTTATTCGCTCGAGCGAGGCTTCTTGCGTTCGAGCGAGCCTTGTGTAATCTGTTCTTTGCTCGAGCGAGGCTTCTTGCAGTCGGGCGAGCCTTGTGAAATTGTTTCTTCGCTCGAGCGAGGCTTCTTGCAGTCGAGCGAACCTTGTGAAATTGTTTCTTCACTCGAGCGAGACTTCTTGCGCTCGAGCGTGCGTCTGCATTGGTGACAGACCTGAAGCTTTGCATTCTACGCTCGAGCGACGATTCTTACGCTCGATCGAGGTGACTTGTTGTGTCTAATCGTTCGAGCGACAACTCCTTCGCTCAAGCGAGCATGTTCATATCAGATCGTGAACGAGACATTTTAGGTCACTTTTGCAGCTCACTCTCTCTTTAAAACTCTAAAAAAACGCAGGTCTACATACTCTCTCTCTAGAATACACCTTCTCTCTAAGATTTTATCTAGATCCATTGCGTTCTTGACCCTAGTGTCTTTGAGAATAAGGTAGAGGGCTTCAAGGGCTTCGTTTTGATCCAAGAAGAAATTGGTTTCGTCATCTTTGAAGTTCCACCTTGTTGCTTAGGTTTTATACACTTCAGGTAGAGATTTTCTTTGAGTTATATATATGTTTTGCAATATCAAGATGATTTTCGAAATCATCCTTTGATTAGTTTTGAAAATAAATTGTTGATTCAAGAAAAAAGAGTAATTTTGAAAGTGGGTTTACTATTTGATCCTTTGAGATAGAAATTGGGGGTTTTGAACTATGTTGATTAAAGAAATATGTTTTTGATGAGATTTCTTCAAATGTTTTGGAGATGAATTGTTTTAGTAAGAAAACCTAGAAAATAGGAGTTTTTAAAAAGATGTTGAAAAATCATGGATGATGTGTTGTATTTACTTTGTATGTCAAAATAAATGGATGTTGAAAAATTTCTTATTTATATTTATATAAATGATATTTTCATAGAATATGGGAAATTGTTGAGATGGCTTGAAATATAAGGGTTATGTTATCTCTTGGATGAATTGAAATAAATGTATTTATTCATCTTGTGAAAATGTATTGAAAGGAGAAATGGAAATTTCGATCACAATTGAAATATTGTGTGGAAGAATGGAAAAGGGATAAAATGTTGCATTGTATTAATTGATACATTGGCATATCAATTCATTGAAAATGAAGAGCTTTGAAATTTGATTTGAAAACTTTGCATTGAGAAAAGAATGCTAAAAAATAAGTTTTCATGAAATGGTTTTGGGGTGAATACGGTGGTAAGTCTTGGAAGGTGGTGTAGATTATAGGTGTCGAGCCTTTCAGTTAACTCTTGTAAAAATGACAAACTAGAGGTATCGAGCCTTCCGGTTAATACCGGTAAAAATGACAAATTGGTAGTACTTGTATAGTCTACTTACAGACACCAACCTAGGGTTATCAGAGTTGTATTTACTGCCTCTTGAATAAAATTTGATAAATGTTGAGCAGTTGAAATTACATGACATCATTGAGCATGTTGGCTTTCAAAAGATAAAGGTGTGTTTTATTTGCAAAAAGACATGGTATGGCATAAGCATTCCATCTCTTGAGATTTATGTAAAATGTATATACTTTGTTAAGAATTCTCTACTCGGCTTTATGCTCACCCTACGAGACTTTTGTGCAGGAAAAGATGTGGTGATTCCGCCTAACTGAAGGCATGGTAGTGTGTGCAGAGAGCATAATGTGCTCATTTGCTGTGACTCTGATTGTAAGCCAAGGGCTTTGTATGTGTGAGTTTGAATAACCGTTTTGTGTAACCAGACTCAAGCCTTGGAAACTTGTAAACCCTTGGGGGCATTTGTTATTTAATTAATTGTTGTTGGATTAATTGTATTATCGTATAAAGACTATTTACATCATGTAATGTAAGTATGAGGATTTATTATCAGTTTTACTTTAAAAGAGCCATGACTATTGTATTACCATTTGGGCATGAAAATTGGAGCGTTACATTACTATACAAAATTGATAATATGCTTAATTTTAAAAATTGAGAAAAACTAACAATATTATCAATTTTACTAAATAGTACTTATTAGTTTAAAAAATCTTAGATATGATCTAATATAATATGAGATTTATGATTAGAACTTTTAGGTAATTAACTCAAAATTAAATTAAAATAAGATAAATGATGAATTATATGTCCCTGTAGTTTGGAACTTGCACCACTTTGATTCTTAATTTTTTAATTATGATATATTTGACCTTAAATTTTGAATCTCGTTCAAAATAAGGACAATTGAAGACACCGTTTTCTTTTGCAAACGAAAAATGCTCCATTTGAAGGCCAATATCATTAATTTGATAAAATATAAACTAATTTGATTAAAAAAATGACAAAAAGTTATTTTTGAATTTTTAAAAAGTATTTATACCCACCAAAGATAAAAATTATATAAAAATGATAAATCTTTTACATTTTTATTTTTTACCAAATTACTTTTTACTATGTTTGGATAATGATCATGTAATGAGTGATTGTTTTTATTGATATTTTGTTTATGATTATCATGTAATAGATAGTTGTTTTTGTTGTTAACAAATATTTTTTGAAAGTTTATCATATAATGGGTGGTTGGATGGTTATTAGGTTTTGAATGTGTAATCAATATGTTTAACATATGAAATATTTTTAGTTTTAGATTTTTTGATTTAATGGATTGGTTTAATAATGGTATCAAAGTTATCACCATGTTTAACTTTTGAAAAAATAGAAACTAATTTACTGAAAATAAATATCAAAAAAAATTATTTATACCCTTCCAAAAGATAAAATTATATAAAAATGATGTATTTTTAATTTTATTTCACCAATTTAATTTTTAGGTTCTTAGAAAAAAATTTTAAAAATAGATTCTAAAAACCAAACTGAAGAGGACTTTATAACCAAGAAAGTATCAACATTATTCATTAAAAAAAAGGCATTACATTTTAAACGACATACAAGTTAACAAACATAAAATAAGTTGTATAACGACTTTACTCTTGAAATAGATCGTTTGCAAAGGAAACATCTTTAATTGTCTTTATTTGAAATAAGATTTAAAATTTAAGGTCAAATGTCTAACAATTGAAAATTTATGTATTAAATTGACAGAAGTTTCAAATTAGATAAACTGTTAGTGTAATTTGCAAGCAAATTGGAAATTGTTTGATACCTGATTCAAAACACTTCTTCTGGATGAGGTGACTTGAAAAAAGAAAAAATGGTATATTTTCTCGTGTTTGATTTGTAAGTTGAGTGAGAATTTATGGAAAATGATGAGAAAGAAAATATTCTTACAAAATTCATTTCATTTCTAACCAAAAGTGATAAAGAAACGAGGCGATTATAATACTAAGATTGTCCTTTAAATACAAATGAAAAAATGAAATCTAACTCGTATCCTTCTCTCACATACTTTAAGTTTTTTATTCATTCAAATATGATGATGAAAAATACAATAATTTATTTTATTTTATTAATTAGATGAGATATCACAATAATTTATTTTCTTTTATTACCTTATTGAGAGGGTAATTTATGTGAAAAATTGGGCCGAGCTGGGTAATGAGCCGTTATGAGCCGCAGTACAAAAGGCCCAGTAAAATGGCCATGTAAGTTACTCCGGTCGTGTGGATATTCTGAAGTTAGTCTGGTCCTAAGGCTGTGAAGCTAGTCTGGTCTGACGGAAGATCGAAGTTAGATCGGTCTAACGGTACCTTTGAGTTAGACCGGTCTTTGAGTTACACTGGTCATGACATGTTAGTTCGGTCTAACCACGCCATGGGTTGTGCATGAGAAGCCGACGTAAGAGCAGTAAAAGGAAGAGCTAGTTCGGCTTATTCTGCGGCTATGCATAGTCATGTTTACTTCGGTCATATTGGAGTTCGGCCGTGATAAAACCATCTCACTTGGTTTAAGTAGTGAGGGGGGTGTTAAAGGATAAGCATTATCTTTCAGGAGTATGAATCCCAAGAGGACTCTGCATGGAGGAGTAGAAGTCCTACTAGGATTGTGTCACACGAAACCTATAAAAGCTCACAAACATCACATTTGGAGAGGTAACACACAACTTTGTTTTCTGAATACACAGAGCTTTTGTCTATTTGTCAAGCTTATTGACTTAGGCATCGGAGAGGTTTCCGGCACACACCCGCCGGCTAGCTCACGTTTGTGTTTTTCAGGTAATAAAGCGACGACGTACGGAGGAGCGCAGACTTGATCAACAGGATTATACGAGAAGGTTTATTTCTTTCCCGTACAATTGGCGGCGTCTGTGGGAATTTCAGACAGGACAAAACCTCTTGATCAAGCTTTACCTCTTTAGGAACAATGGCACACATTGAAGAATTACCACAGTCCGCCATCGACGGGCAAACACCAGATGGGGGTGCAAGGCGTAAAGGATTACCTTCTATCCCTCCCATGGCAGACTTGGAGCCCCAACGACATAACTCCAGGAGAGATACTAGGGGGAGGCGGACTCACAGCCCCCACCACTCTCATTCACAAAGTCCTGACAGACAAAGGCGGATGATTGATCCTCAAGTTCTGGAGGACCGCGTGAAGGAGCAAGACGAATTAATAAGAAAGATGGCGGCGGACATGGAGACCTTGAAGCGCCAGATGAAGGGAAAATAAGTGGCGACAGGAGAGGGGCGCAAAAACAAGACGCCCCATCGCCGCTCAGAAGGCCATAGAAGATATTCCACACCATCACAAGCAGAAAGTAGAAGCCTCAGGACAGGCGATACTCAGTCTAGGACCTCCAAAACTCGTTACTCCAGGTCCAAGAGAACGAGATCATTGAGGTCTTACACAGAGGGAAGTACCTACCGACCCTCGCACTCGTACCAGACATCGTCCAAACAAACGGAGTTGCCCAAATCATCCGATTTGCGGATCATGCTAGAAGAAAAGGCACGATGGAAGGAGGACACCAGGGCGCGCGACCCTCGCAGAGTTTCTGCCCTTCAACGATTGGCTCCTCGATCGCATGGAAGCGTCGAGGTTGGAATGCCACTACCACGCCCTACCTA
The DNA here is from genome assembly GCF_004153795.1 of Camellia sinensis. NCBI lineage: Eukaryota > Viridiplantae > Streptophyta > Magnoliopsida > Ericales > Theaceae > Camellia > Camellia sinensis. The sequence continues at coordinate 67,581 of NW_021027481.1, read as the reverse complement.
CGAACCAACGGACAAAGCATTAGCAAGACTGCAAACCTCGCCGTTCGTTCCGACAATCGAAAACACGCCCCTACCTACAGGCTTCCTTCAGCCCAAATTCACTACGTATGAGGGGAAGACGGACCCCTACATTCACCTAAGCCACTTCTGCCAGGTTATGGCGGTATATCGGCGAAACGAGACTCTAATGTGCATCCTCTTCCCGTCAAGCCTTGGCGATATAGGCTTGACTTGGTTTGAGAAACTTCCAGAAGGCAGCATAGCCTCCTGGGCGCAATTGGCAGAGGCGTTTGTCACAAGGTTCAGAACAAACACTAAAACCCCGGTGGAGATTGACCAGTTACTCTCCATCGACATAAGCGACAAAGAGACCCTAAGATCCTACAATAGTCGCTACTGGGAGACGTTCATCCAGATTGGGGACTGCCCCACCAATCTTGCCATTGCACAGTATAAAAGAGGCCTTCCAGTCGGGAACAGACTAAGGGACTTGATCACCATGACGCCACCCCTTACCATGGAAGCCTTGATGGAAAGAGTAGCACATCAGGGTGGAGGAGGATGGCGCACGTGCCAAAGCAAAATCTGGCGCGACCACAGTACCAGAAAAGAAGACCTCAGCAAAGGTCAACACGGTAGATCGACCTAACAGAAACGGACGTGGCAGACGAGACAACGGAGAGGACCAGGATAAAAGATGGCTGAGGGTCCGCACGGCCATAACCACAGTATTCAAGAAACCGATCTATCAGGTTCTGAGCGAAATACGCAATGAGCCTTTCATCAAGTGGCCAGCCAAGCTAGGAGAAGCACAGAAAGACTATGACGAAAGATCGCGATGCACCTTCCACAAAGAAAAGGGGCACCGCACTGAAAATTGTACATCGTTAAAACAGTATTTGGAGGAGTTGGTGGCAGCCGGTCACCTGGATAAATACATTGAAGAAGGGACGCAACCAGCCCCCCAGGACCATAATAACCCCAACGGGATGCCAATCGACGCCCCACCTCAAGGCATTATCAATGTGATACATGGAGTCTTTGAACCTGAGCGTGTATGCGAGCTCAGGGGATCAATCAGAAAGACTGAGCACTTTAGAGAGGTGCTGAGTGCCCAACCTGCCATCAAGAAGGGGAAGACAGAGGCAACAAACGTCATGTTTTTTTCGGATAAAGACTTGGAACGGATATATTGCCCCCACAATGATGCCCTGGTCATCACTCTCCGAGTCAAGGATTTTGACGTCAAGCGGATTCTAATTGACCAAGGTAGTTCATGTGAAATCATGTACTACGAAACATTTAAACAATTGAAGCTACAAGACAAAGACTTGGCACCAGCCGTATCTCCCCTAATTGGATTCAACACCATGCCAGAATGGCCCGTCAGCAAAATAATTCTTCCAGTTAGAGCAGGAAGCGTGACGAAACAAGTGGAGTTCTGGGTATTGAAGGTCCCCTCAACTTACAACATCATCTTGGGCAGAACATGGCTGCATGCCATGCGATCGGTGGCGTCATCCTACCACCAAGTAATGCAGTTCCCCAACGATACCGGGGTAATTGAAGAAGTCTATGGAGATTAGATCATGTCGAAGCAATGCTTCGTCACGGTGAATGGCAGCCGCGCTGCCAAAGGATACGTTCATTCGGTGGAAGAACCTGAGAGCAATGAACTATTCGCAGATGTCGGCAAAGCGGCTGATCAGAAAGCAGTGGAGGACTTGGTAGAGGTAAGAATAGATGAAAAGAACCCAGATCAGTTCTTTTTGCTCGATTCGTCGTTGTCCAGCACTGAGAGATTAGAGGTCTTGGAATTCTTAACCTCTAACATCGAAGTGTTCGCCTGGACGCCCTACGACATGCTAGGCATCGATCCAAACTTCATCTGTCACCAACTCAATGTCCACCCATCTGCCAGACCAATCATCCAACGCACATGCAGATCGGCACTCCACCATGCCGAGATAGTGGCGGAAGAAGTAGGTAACCTGCTAGAGGCAGGAGCAATTAGAGAAGTACACTACCCAAGATGGATCTCCAACACAGTCGTAGTGCCAAAAAAAATGGCAAATGGCGTGTCTGCGTCGACTATAAAACAGTCAACAATGCATGCCCAAAAGACAGCTTTCCTCTACCACGGATAGATCAACTGGTAGACCTAACAACGGGACACAACCGACTTAGCTTTCTGGATGCATACAGAGGCTACCACCAAATTGCCATGCATGAACCAGACCAAGAGGTCACATCCTTTACAACTCCAAGAGGACTATACTGTTACAAGGTCATGCCTTTTGGCCTAAAGAACGCAGGAGCAACATTCCAACGAATGGTCACCAAGATGTTTGAACCATTGTTAGGCAGAACAATGGAGGCTTACATCGACGACATGGTGGTCAAGAGCAAGGATGAGAATGACCATCTCAAGGACTTAGGAGAGATGTTTGAAATCCTGAAGAAGCACAAGTTGTGCCTCAATGCATCCAAGTGTGCATTCGGAGTAGGATCTGGCAAATTCCTGGGCTTCCTTGTGACCAACCGAGGAATAGAAGCAGACCCCTCCCAGATCAAAGTAATCCAGGATTTGGAGAGATCAAACTCAGTGAAAGAAGTGCAGCATCTCACCGGCATGGCAGCTGCGCTCAATTGGTTCATAAACCGGTCATCAGACAGACTACGACCATTCTTCCATGCACTAAAAGCTAAGTTCGAATGGGACGAAGAATCGACCAAGCTCTGGAAAGCCTGAAAGAATACATGTCTTCTCCACCATTGCTGGTCACCCCAGTACCTGGAGAAGAACTCTTCCTGTACCTGGCGGTCTCTCAACACGCAATTAGCGCAATGTTGGTCCGTGCGGAAGGAATTCAACATCTGCCCATCTATTATGTCAGCAAGACATTGCTAGGAGCCGGAACAAGGTATTTAGCACTAGAAAAGTTAGCATTGGCCTTGATAATGGCCTCCAGGAAATTGGCACACTACTTCTATGCCCACACCATAATCGTCCTCACAGCTTTCCCGCTAAAAGCTTTGTTTGAGAGAGCGAACTTTTCTGGGCGAATCTTGAAGTGAGCAATAGAGTTAGGACAATTCGACATCAAGTTCCAACCCAGAACCGCAGTAAAGGCCCAATCTTTGGCAGACTTCGTCGCAGAGTCTGGAAGTCATTATATCTGCCCAGTCGACCTAACTGGCACAACCGAACTAGGGATGAAAGTTGACGCCGGAATAACGCAACCCCTAGCAGAAGGCACTCGGTCAGACTCCAAGGCAGACCAGACTAAAGACAGCAAGGAAGAAGCAAACCAAGACTCATCAACAAATAAAGACTTGGTACAATCAGATAGCAAGGGGCAGACCGCAAGCATGGACCTTGAAGAAAACACCAGCAACATTCTTGATCTCACGACATCATCTGACCCCTCCACTTGCTGGAAGTTGTTCGTTGGAGAGATGTGGAAGCTCTTTGTGGATGGAGCATCCAACCGGCATGGTGCAGGACTTGGCATAGTCCTCATCTCACCAGACGGCCTGGTTGTGGAACAAGCAATCAACCTTGGCTTCCCAGCATCAAACAATGAAGCGGAGTATGAAGCGCTTCTTGCAGGACTCAAAACAGCATACTACATAAAGGCCATCGAATTAATGGTCTACAGCGACTCACAGCTGGTGGTAAACCAAATTTCTGGCGACTATGAAGCAAAGGATAATAGGATGGCCAAGTACCAAGAATTGGTCAGAACATAGATCAAGAAATTTGAAGTAGTAAGGATAGAACAGATAGGCAGGGAAGAGAACGGCAGAGCAGACGAACTAGCAGGCTTTGCTTCAATGGCAGATACATTCATCCCTCATCCATTGCTCATCGACTACTTACCAAGACCAAGCATCGAAGACCCGGAAGTAGAAGAAGTATGCTACGCCGATCTAGGCCCCTCATGGATGGATCCCAGTATACTATTCTTGAAAGATGGCGTCCTACCGGAAGAAAAGAAAGAAGCCAACAAAATTAGAGCAAAGTCACAGCGATTTTGGCTCTCCCCATCTTTGGCATTATACAAAAAGTCGTTCTCAGGACCCTATCTAAAGTGTGTCCACCCCAGCAAAGTGGAAGCATTCTTGTACGAGATACACGAAGGGGTGTGCGGAAGCCATCAAGGAGGAAGATCGCTAGCTTACAGGGCCATTTCGCAAGGATACTGGTGGCCATACATGCAGGCAGACTCAGAGAAATATGTGAAGAAATGCGAGAAATGCCAAAAATTCGCACACCAAATACATCAACCAGCTAGAGAACTCCTACCATTGACTAGCCCATGGCCTTTCGCAATGTGGGGCTTGGACATAGTAGGACCACTTCCAACAGCACCCGGCAACAGGAAGTTCTTTCTCCCAACAACAGACTACTTCACAAAGTGGGTGGAAGTAGAAGCATTGGCATCGATCAAGGAAAGAGATGCGAAGAAGTTTGTCTGGCAAAATATCATTACTCGATTCGGCATACCTAAAGCCCTCATATCAGACAACGGCACCCAGTTTGATGACAAAATTTTCAGAAGCTTTTGTGAAGAATACAAGATAGAGTTCTACAATTCTACACCAGTATATCCTCAAGCAAATGGCCAAGCAGAAGCATCAAATAAGGTTGTCTTGGATGGACTGAAGAAAAGGTTAGAGAAGGCAAAAGGCAAGTAGGCGGAAGAACTTCCTCATGTTTTATGGGCTTACCGCACCACACTTCAACGATCAACAGGAGAAACACCATTCTCCTTGGCCTATGGAATGGAAGCAGTAATCCCACTGGAAGTTGGCCTCCCCACAATTCAAAGCGAAAATTTTGATCCAAACTTGAATGGAGAAGCCATAGCATTGGAGCTCGACCTCGCCGAAGAAAAAAGAGAAAGAGCACTAGTCCACATTGCCTCGTATCAACAAGAGTTATCCCGGAAATACAACAAAACAGTACATCCAAGACAATTCAAGATCGGAGATTGGGTGCTGCGCAAAGTGATGGGAAACACCCTGGTACCAGGAGATGGCAAGTTAGGGCCAAATTGGGAAGGTCCTTACAAAGTGGTTGGGTTAGCAGGCAAAGGGGCATACCACCTAGAAGACAAGGACGACAAAGCAATCCCTAGGCCATGGAACACCGCCAATCTCAAGTTATTTTATTTTTAGCTTCTCTCTTTCAAACATGTGTAATTTTTTCTTTCCTCAATAAAACAATCGATTTTTTTCAGCATAAGTTGTTCTCTGTAAAAATTAGCTTTAGTGAAGTTAGGTACATGGCAAACATTTTATTCTAAATTGGCTGGAAAATCCAACTTAGAGGTTGGCTGGACTAAACCAACACCCCTCCTAAGCCCAGGATAAGGATCTAGGCTGCAGGACGTTTGGTCGGAATAACCAAACATTTTATTCTAAGTTGGCTGGAAAATCCAACTTAGAGGTTGGCTGGACTAAACTAACACCCCTCCTAAGCCCAGGATAAGGATCCAGGCTGCAGGACGTTTGGTCGGAATAACCAAGCAATTTATTCTAAGTTAGCTAGAAAAACTAACTTAGAGGTTGGCTGGATTAAACCAACACCCCTCCTAAGCCCAGGATAAGGATCTAAGCTGCAGGACATTTGGTCGGAATAACCAAACAATCTATTCTAAGTTGACTGAAAAAACCAACTTAGAGGTTGGCTGGATTAAACCAACACCCCTCCTAAGCCCAGGATAAGGATCCAGGCTGCAGGACGTTCGGTCGGAATAACCAAACAATCTATTCTAAGTTGGCTGGAAAAACCAACTTAGATGTTGGCTGGATTAAACCAACTCTTAGTACTCTTTAGCTGAAGTAAGTTTAAGGCTGAAGAGTGGTTGGCTGGATTAAACCACACTCTTGTTACTCTTCAGCCGAAGCAAGTTTGAGGCTAAAGAGTGGTTGGCTGGATTAAACCAACTCATGTTACTCTTCAGCCGAAGCAAGTTTAAGGCTGAAGAGTGGTTGTTTGGATTAAATCAACTCTTGTTACTCTTCAGCCGAAGTAAGTTTAAGGCTGAAGAGTGGTTGGCTAGATTAAACCACACTCTTGTTACTCTTCAGCCGAAGCAAGTTTAAGGCTGAAGAGTGGTTGGCTGGATTAAACCAACTCTTGTTACTCTTCAGCCGAAGTAAGTTTAAGGCTGAAGAGTAGTTGGTTGGATTAAACTCTTTGTACTCATCAGCCGAAGTAATTATATCGGCTGAAGAGTGGTTGGCTAGTAAGCATAGATTGACCAACTAAAAAATTGAAATAACACATGGAGGAAATGAAGCAATCATTCGAAAAGAACAAGTACAAACATACAAATCAACCGAAATAACAGTTCAAAACAAGAAAATTTTCATTCGTCAAAGGGCAATTACAAATGGAGGGCCATAGCCCGGTTACAAGAGCAAAAAGTAACAAAGAAAAGAAAGTACAGAATCAAGTGAAAAGGTCTTCAAGGTTGGCGTCAATATCAACTTGAACACCGGTTGCAGATGGAAGATCAGTCTCAGTAGCAACTGGCAGAACGATGTCAGTCGACGGCTCAGCAGTCAGGTCTTCAACCGTTGGCTCCAACCGAGCTGATTGATCGTTGCCTTACTCGTTGACTACCGGAGTAACAGTTGGCTCAATTTCTTCATCTTCATCATCTGAACCCTGCAAAAATTGTTGTTGGATAGAAGCAGCATATTCCGCTAGTGAGGCCGGAATGAAGAACTGCGGAGCATTGTAGACCTCGGTTTCAGGCCCACAGCCGAGCTGTTCCACAGCACTTCTCCAGCCGCACTTAAAGAATAAGTCCTTCGCTCCCTTGCATTGAGGAATGTAGAGGCCCTCCGCCTCTTTGAAACCCTCGGCGTTGGCATCACCGACCTTCTTTTTCAGTTCGGCAATTTCGGCATCCTTTTTCCCTTCAAGCTTGACTAGCTCACGAAGGTACTTGTCTTTCATTACGATCAACGCCTTCTGTTTGTCAGCCTCAGCCGAGGTAACCAGTCCGGTTAGACGAGCTACCTCAGCCTCTAGCTCGGCCGTCTTTTGATGGCATTCCTTCAGCTCGGTTGTTTTTGCTTCAACTTCTGCCAGGGCCTGCCTAGCCGTTGTCTTGAGCTCCAATACCTTTTGGTGGACAATTTGGTTCTTCTGAAGAGACTGAAATGAATGGAAATAAATCAATGAGGAAACCGAACTGAAAGTTAGAAAAAAAAATTTAGAGAGAAGGGGCATCATACCAGGATCATGGACTTAGTGGCCGATCGAATAGCCTTTAGCTCGGTCAAATTCTGGTGGTGTTCCATGTTTGCTGGAAGGCAAACACTCTTGGCAAGATTGAAGGCCATCAAATGATCCTTCTCAGCAACCACCGAATCGGTATCTTGAATAAGGCGGTTCTGAAATTTCAGCTTCGGTGCCCACCTGGAAGAGCCAGCCCGGTCAGAAGGTTCCGGTTGTGGAATCAATGAAGGTGTGGTTTCGTGCTCGTCAACTAGACGCTGTTCGGTTGGGGTAGACCGGGCGCGCTTGGATGGGCGTGATGAAGAAGGCTGTTGAGAAGGAAGGGCCACAACGGCAGGTTGCGTTTGGCTTGGTGGCGGTACCTCGGGTCTGTTAGTTTCGATCAATAGCGCTCTAACTCTATTCCTCTTGGCCATTTCTTCTTCAACGGTCAGTGGGACTAGTCTGATTTCTGGCAAGGTTGGGTCCGGTTTTAGGGCCTCCTCTAGCAGAAAGTCGGTCACTCTCGCTTTTCGGCGGCCGCTGTATCTATAGGTCGGTTCGAACTTTAGCAGCTTGGCCCAACTACGTTCTGGATACCGTAGTGCGGCGCGCAAGGTCGCTAGATTGGGTAGCTGTATAGAGAATGGAGGTGGGCAGGATCTACGAAAAAAGACAACTGTTAGTTCAGCTGAAAAATTGAAAACCGAAATATAGTAAAACACACGAGAAAACTGAAGTAATTATACCAGGTGTTCCTTTTTTCCAATTGATGCTACGGCCAGGAATTTGGGCTTGGTGATCCTCAAAGTTCCCAGACACCTAGAAAAAATCGTCGTCATTTAAGTCTTTATTCGGTGTGTTTTATTATTTTCTCACGTCGACGGCGTATTCTAAGATAGTACACCCAGCCGTCTTCCTTCGAACCAATAGAGTATTGGTGAAAGATTTCGGCCAGACCGAAGTTGAGACCGGCTTGCGATTTAGTTCGACTACTCCCATTATTATACGGTATGAATTGGTGGATAGTTGGGTTGGGCATAGTCTAGTTTGCCTAAGGAACTCACAAATTAAGAGTTGGACTGGAGATCGTAGTCCGGTTTCAATTATGGACAAGAGGGTAAAGGGGACAAAGCCTTTATTCCCAAAGGGTATGACATCTTTATCGGCCAGGGTAAGGTGTACATCGTCAGGTATGCCATAATCCCTTCAGAATTCGGCTAGACCACCTGGCGTCTCTACTAGAAACCTATACTTCCCTATTTATTGTATAATTTATGAGTAAATTAGTTCGGTCCAAAAAATTCTGCTCAGTAGCTCGGTTGAGCGTGCAGAGGAGTGCCTGGGCAACCTAAGTCTGCAAAGTGAAGAACAAAGGTGTTAAGCACAGATCATTGGGCTGTGCTACAAATTAAAAGCAAGATAAAAAGAAGTCCTACTTCGACTGTGTGGGATGCTACAGGTGCTGTCTCGGTTTCTGCAAGGTGGTTGGTAGCTAGGTTTGAGCAGGGCTTTTATTAGCTCGGCCTTGGCAAGCGTCTCGATATCTCGGTTGTGGAAACGGTTCTGTTTGACCGGTTAATCGTCTAGGGGCAGCTTTCTGAGTTCCATCTAAAAAACTAAGAAAGCTGGTTTAGCCCCAAAGACCTAGATCGGTTGAAGTTCAGGTATCTCAGTATGCTAAGTGCTAACTTAGTTCGGTTGGTTACCTCGGCTGAGGTAATGCAAGAAGTGGTTTGACTTATTAAAACTACTGATGTAAACATGAAGTGTTAGTCCGGTTGTAAACTGACTAGACTTTTACCTAGCTTAAACAGTGTCCTAGTTCGGTTGCATCATGATTTTGGATCGAAAACCCGTTTTCTACAAGATATTACATGTACTCATGTGTTCTATCGCTAAGTTTTTTCTAGAAAAGTACAGAGCAAAGCGAAATGGAAAGATATGTTTTGCAAAAACATAGAAAACAAAATACGAAAACCAAGTAAGATGTACAGTGCTTACCAGATGAAGAGGCAAGAGCTGGAGAGAGAATAACAGCTATGAAGAACACGAGCTCAGAAGTTGAAGAAGCAATGGAGGCTCAGAGAGGGAAAAGTTGCAAAGTATGTCAAGATGAAGAGGCTCGTTTAGGGTAAAGGGAAAAAAAGCGGGACTGTTCAAAATTCACGAAGTACGAAGACGGCATGACAGCCGTCCTCAGTCAATCAGAGCATGCCACGTGCCATTAGAATGGGAAGCGTTTCAGTCTCTGTGATTGAAGAGACGTTACTACCGGACAGCCAGAGCTCGGTGTGAAAGTAACTCGATTGGAAAGGCTGAGAGTTTATAGCTCGGCTGGTTGACAGATAATCCCAATCATGCTAGGCAGATGGAATTAAGGGGCAATTGAGAGGGTAATTTATGTGAAAAATTGGGCCGAGCTGGGTAATGAGCCGTTATGAGCTGCAATACAAAAGACCCAGTAAAATGGCCATGTAAGTTACTCCGGTCGTGTGGATATTCTGAAGTTAGTCCGGTCCTAAGGCTGTGAAGCTAGTCCGGTCCGACGGAAGATCGAAGTTAGATCGGTCTAATGGTACCTTTGAGTTAGACCGGTCTTGGAGTTACACCGGTCATGACATGTTAGTTCGGTCTAATCACACCATGGGTTGTGTATGAGAAGCCGACGTAAGAGCAGTAAAAGGAAGAGCTAGTTCGGCTTATTCTGCGGCTATGTATAGTCATGTTTACTTCGGTCATATTGGAGTTCGGCCGTGATAAAACCATCTCACTTGGTTTAAGCAGTGAGGGGGGTGTTGAAGGATAAGCATTATCTTTCAGGAGTATGAATCCCAAGAGGACTCTGCATGGAGGAGTAGGAGTCCTACTAGGATTGTGCCACACGAAACCTATAAAAGCTCACAAACATCACCTTTGGAGAGGTAACACACAACTTTGTTTTCTGAATACACAGAGCTTTTGTCTATTTGTCAAGCTTACTGACTTAGGCATCGGAGAGGTTTCCGGCACACACCCGCCGGCTAGCTCACGTTTGTATTTTTCAGGTAATAAAGCGACGACGTACGGAGGAGCGCAGACTTGATCAACAGGATTATACGAGAAGGTTTATTTCTTTCCCGTACACTTACAATTCAAACGGAACATAAAATTAAATGTATTAAATAAAAATTAATTAAATACAAGATTAAATATATTTTTACTATTTTTTATCAATTAACACATAAATTTAAATATTGATTGGAGATTAGGGATCACCATTTTCTCTCAGTCGACTCCGTCCCCGCAGCTCCTGGCATGCACGAATTTCATTTGCCCCAATGAAAAAGTGAGACAACAACAGATTTTGCTTATCTCGATCCGTTTCTAACCCGTTATATTCGTTAAATATACTTACAAATAAATAATATCTATCAATTAATTTTTTCAATGTAATAAGATTAAACCACTAAAATAACATACTTGTCATTCATTTTCACTAATGTATTTTTCATTTAAATATTTTAACTTTTATTAATTATAAATTATTATTCATAATATATTAAATAATCTTGATTATTATTAGTATTTTTATTTTTTAAATTACAAGATTAATTTACCCCCACTTCTAACTTCAACTTGATTTGTCCCACCCTAATACTATAACAACCTTCGTTTTGTCTTAGTCATATTCACGAAAATTTATATGATTTTGGTTTGTTAAGCTTACATCTTGTGAACTTTAATATTTTATCTAAGTATGGGAACATGTCTTGTTTTATATTGTTGTGTTTTGTCTAAGTATAAGATCCATGCTTTGTTTCTTACTTTGTGTGTTGAACCTAGGCCATCTATTTTTGCTACCTCATACCTAGGTCCCACGGTTGAGCGTCAACACCTAGGATCATCCTGGAACCATCTTGATTGACCTCTACTTTCACCCTTGTGCCTTGGCCGAGGTGTGCATCATTTAGACCGAGACGTGCATCATCTAGGCCAAGATAAGCATCACCTAGACATCCATGATCTTTAATCTTTGAACTTTGCAGCCTTGTTGTGCACCTTAGCTAAAACCTAGCAATCCTGTTCCTTGACTTGTATAACCCAGGCTGAGATGTGTCATACCTAGGCCAAGTGTTACTTGTTACTCATTCTAGCCGAGATCAGGAAGACCTCACTTATCCTTCACTTGTCCAAAGCATATGTTTTGATCCAGGATTCTTACCTTGTCAGAGTGCCCATGCCACCTTACTTGTTATATACACTTTAACCTACTCTTGTCTTTTTATTCTAACACTTTTTTTTAGAAAATTGATCAGATGATGCCACGTGTCCCAATAGTGAGTTTAAGTCAGTTAGCAATTGAGAAACCCATATCATTTGCCATATCTCTATCTTGAAGAGAGAGAAGCTCTAGGAAGAAAAAGAAGAAGAAGTTCTTAGAGTGAGAGAACTAGATTTCCAATCTTGATTTGCAGACCTTGAACCATTTGATTTGTGTTTTGAGATTAGATTCTTGATCTACTCTTATTGTTCTTCATGTTAATCTGATCATATTGCATGATCTAGCATAATTCATGAGCCATGCATTGATTTAAAGTTTTGTTTTAAAAAGAAAAGTAATGTTTTTGTGTTCTTGAAGAAAAGCTTTGTTTTGATCCAAAAGTTTGAATCAAGTTTCATATTTTTGTGTTTGTTTTCATGAAATTTTCAAGTATGGGTACCCAAGTCTATGTTTTAGAACTCATATTATGAAATCTTGGATTTTGAATAAGAAATTATGATTTTAACATTTATGTTCTTCAAAAGGAAACTCAGATTTCCAGACTTCACTTCCCTAAGTGTGGTCACCGAGATCCACTCTTGTCCAGCTTCCACACCTAGGCCAAGTATTGTATCTCACATTGGTCTACCTTGTATGATCACTTGCACCTTAGTCTACCTTACATGCACACCTAGGCTGACCACTGCACACCTAGGCTAACCACTGTACACCTTTGCCGACACCTTGTAACATCCCTGGCGGGCTGTCCAAATCTCGGTCAAGAGGACCACAACTCGGCCAAAAGGTGCGGAACCTTGGCCAAAACCTCCTGAGTTCACCCAACTAGGCCATTTCGGCCTAGCTCATCTCTGTGCATCCATTCCGAGACCTGGTTTGTATTCAACATGCTTTTCCAAGAAGAAAAACATTAATTTAACTTGCAACGCATGTTTTGCTATGTCTTGACTTGATTTTGAAAAGAAATATCAGGATTTATTTCACTCATTTGAAGATTGTTTTGAGAGTGCATTTTATAACCATCTTTGAGTATATCTTCTTAACTTTTTGAAGTGCATTCAATGGAATTACTATGTACTTGTAGGTCTTGAATCTTTGCCTTTATCCCCTCAACCAAAGAGCTATTGTGCGTAGCATTTTTAATAAAGTTATGTTTTAATATTTTGATAAAAGTTTTGCTTTGTTTTGTTTTGGAAAAGTATTTGATCAAACATGAATGATTACCCCATAGTTTTTATATCAAGTATTATGTTTGTTTTGATGACATTTTTGAAAGGTTTTTAGTGCTAGGGAACTTTAATGAAACTGGTACCTTTGTTTGAGATATCTCTTTTGCCACCCATGGGTGGGCTTGTCTAATCGATTATGGGTCAGTTATTCATTTGTTTTGTTAATGAATGTCATCATTTGTATTATGTAGATGTTAGTAAACATCCTTGAAGCTTTGAAAGCTTTTGATTGATGAACTCAGTTCATTCTTTGTTTTGTTACAAGCAATGATATGTATTGTTTTGGTAAAATTTTGGATATCATTCATTCAAGCATTTATTACTTATATTATTTACTGAGTTTTCAGCTCACCCCTCTCCCTTATATATATGTAGGAGATAAACAAGAAGGCGATATCACCTAAGTTTTATTTGAAAGATGTTTTGATTTACGTATTGTAGCATCTTGAAGATTATGTTTCTTAACTTTATAGATCATTTGCCTTGTACGTTTGGGCTTGAAAAGCCTTTTGATCAAGATGTAATATTAAGTTTATTTTATTTTTGTATTCAAGTTGTATAACTATTTTAATATGTATGTTATTTCATTTAATATATGCACAGCTCTTATGGACTAATTAAATTTAAATTTTTTGCTTCTACACATGTATACCACATATGTATACTTTGAAAAATCTTAAAATTCTCGAGATATTAATTTGTGATTATGTATCAATTTTAAATAGTAAATAACAATCCCAATCAAACAATTAAAGACAAATCGACACAACAATTTAACGTGGAAAAGCCACAATTGGAACGCCTCCAATTGTGATAAAAAAAATTACGGGCAAAAGCCACAAAACAATCCATTAAGAAGATAAAAAATAATTACACAAGTGTATCATTAATTACCTAGCCAATCTATGCCCAAATTGAGCTGACCCCTATGTGCCTCTTCCACCACTGTCTTCACATCAGAATTATCTTGTCCAATGTTGAATCCACAACGTCAATGTCAAATCCACGACGATGAGCCGCTCTGGAATTTACCAAAGCTTCAGGCTCAAGTTCCATGGAATCTACCGAAGAACAATTCTCTCTTTTGTGAATAAACAAAAACAAACAAACCCTTGATGATGTTGATATGAAGTTCACAGATCTATTGATCACTCTTAAATCATTAAGAAAACACTCAGAAAGCACTCTCCAATATAAAACACTTTGTATTTTGTTTCTCTCTGAAAATCTGAATGACTAAAACCTTAGAAACAGCGAATAGCGCACTCTATAGAAAATTGAATTGCGAAGACCGCTTGAGCGCACATTTCATAGCTCGAGCAATGTGATGAAAGGCGGTGCAAAACATAGAGGCTGACCGCTCGAGCGGTAAAACTTTCTTCCCAGAAGTTCAGACGCTCTGCAAAAATACTAGATGATCTGTTTCTTTGCTCGAGGGCATAACTGATCGCTCAAGCTGTCAAATAACTTTGATTGTATTTTTGTGCGCACAAATGATCGCTCAAGCGGTCAGGTCGATCTACGACATAGTTAGCGAAGTGGCAAACATGAAAAAAATTAAGATCACAAACTCCTTTGCAAGGCATAATTCAGATTGGATTTGTATCTAAATATTCATAACCTCACTGAAATAAAAGATCGAATAAAATTACAATTGAAAGAAATTTTGTCAAACGAGATTGCCAATAGCAAGAACTTAACATATTCTGTTTGTTTGAATCTTTGTAAGTTGGCCTTCGGTAATCTTGGATTACTGACCAAATGGGGTCGTGACAAATACAATATGTGATGGATGTAATGGGACAGAATTACAAACTCACTTATTGGAGGTATAATAGAATCATCCAAAATAAAATTCGTTTATGTGGTTCTATTAGATAAAGAACAAAAATATATAAATAAATTATATTGACCATAAAATTTGAAAAAAATAAAACAAAATATATAAATCTATACTATATATTAAGTAAAAGGGGTTTTTTAACTCCCAAACCTTGTGGAAGTTTCAATATCCAAATCTAAATTTCCTGTTTTTTTGATTTAAAAAAAAAAAAAACTTAAAATTTATTAATTTCTCCCAACCTCAAGTCTTACCCTCATAATAACATTTTAATGCATTAAGAACAAGTATAAAAAAAAATCATTGAAAAGTCCAACACATGAATTCCTTGAAAAGTCCTAACACATATGATTATTATCCTTCTTAATAACATTTTAATGCATTAAGAACAAGTATAAAAAAAATTCTCGAAAAGTCTAACACATATGATTATTATCAAAATATTAAACTTTAATATAATATAAAAACGGAAAAAAAGAAGACATTTAAAAAAAAAAAA
>NW_021027481.1:0-48115 GCF_004153795.1 Camellia sinensis | reverse complement strand
GCTACGCGAAGCCGGTTTTGAAAGTTGGACTTATACGCTACGCGAAGCCGGTTTTGAAAGTTGGACTTATAGGGCTAAAATGGCATACAAAAACGGCTCCGCAAGGGAGGTAATGAAGCAAGTGGTAGATGCAAAACCCAAACAGAAAAATACCCTTCTACAACACTGAATAGGGACCAAAAATATGATGTTTTCCAGTAGATGACAAGGCAGGGTGGCAAAATCTGCATTTTAGCCTACTTGCGAGTAGCAAACCATTTTCAAAACGAACGTGAAATGTTTTGTTCCAATTTGGGCGATTTGGTCTATACTTGTTTGCTGCGCGCATAACATAGTAATTCTAGGCTAACAATTGGTTTAAGAACACATAACGTTTTCAAAACAGGATATCATGGTTAGTAGAGGCCGGTCTTCGGACCGGGCGAGAGGGGGTGCTCATAGCTGACCTTCCCCGATCGTACCCAAGCTCCCGAGCCGAGGCAACTTTGGTGATGACGGACACGTGGCCTTTGGCACCGAGTCAGGATTTCCTAAATTCCCCCTTAATAAAATATTTAGGTGGCGACTCTGTATCTGGCAAAGCAGTCTATGTTTGGCACTTCTTTCAAAATCTGTTTTCTCAAAACGATTTGCCGGATTTAGACTCTTTGGTTCAGATTTAGAACCGTGACTACAAAAGTCGAGTTCGAGCTGTAGCGAGGTCCCCCGCGAGCTTGTTACAATGATCAATTAAAAATCTATCTATATTAAATGATTCACTGAAGAGTGTAAACAATTAAAAATCTATCTATATTATTATTATTATTATTATCTATATCTATATCTATATTATTATCTATATCTATATCTATCTATCTATATATCTAATTATTATCTATATCTATATCTATCTATCTATATATCTATATTTATATCTATCTATCTATTTATACTATATACTATATATTAAGCAAAAGGAGGTTTTTAACACCCAAGGTCTATATCCCAATTTGAATTTTCTAAATTTTTTATTAGAAAAAAAAACTCAGCATTTATTGATTTGGTCAAAATCCTCTGATCAGCATTTATTAACTTTTTTCAATCCACCTATATTTCCACATGCCTGCATTTATTGATTTGGTCAAAATTCCCTAATCAGCATTTAAAATACCCTCATACAAATAATTAGAGATACAATCCGTGTATAGTTACTGCAGTGCCCTTTTTAACTTTTCCCATACACTATGGTAGTGATAAGATTGTTAAATTATTTTTATAAAAAATCTTAAAAAATATAATTTATATATTAAAAAAAATCTAAAACAAATATAAATATCTACAATTATATGCACGGGTGATAGGCTAATTTGATATAAGTAAATAAGGTTTTCTTAATATTTTGATTAACTTAACAATTAGTTTTTTTATTTATTTATTAGTAATTCGTTACTCATGATAAAAAATAATATTGTCATATTTTTTACATTAAAATGTATATTTTGTGTTTTCAGACCATTTATGTTAATTTAATTACACTTTGTACCCGTCATATTTGTTTATTTTCTCACTTTGACCTTTGAATTTTTATTTTTATTTTTTCATTTGGACATTAAGTGTCAATTATGAGAAATATTGTAATTTATCCAAACCATGTGGGAGGCTAGTGTAATTTACCCAAGATATTTTTGGGGATTGGAAGATGGAGGTTTTGGGGGTTTTAGCAGAGCAACTCACAACCTCCCTCTAGGGTTTCTCTTCCACCCCACATTTCCCCTCATCATCTCATCCCCAGCTCCGCCGTATTCCGCCACTCTCCTGAATGCAAACCCCGCCGTGATGGGCGGCGCGTCGAGGTTCATCATGCTTCTCACCACTCCCTTCCCCTTTATGAGAAATTTATTGTAATTTATCCAAACCACATGGGAGGCTAGTGTAATTTACCCAACATATTTTTGGGGATTGGAAGATGGAGGTTTTGGGGGGCTTTTTCCCATATTAAGCCTCTTTTACATCTTATTTCTCAAATTAGACCTAGTTTGGACGGATTTCCCAAACAAGGCTAAAGCGCTATTACAAATTGCGCTTTCACTGTTTGGAGCCCAAAATTTGATGAATAGTGAAAACGCTATTAAAAAACGCGCTTTTGATTAAGAAAGCGCTGTTTCAAATCACGCTTTTAACATAAAAAAAATTTCTGAAGAAAACGCTATTTGAAATAGCGCTTTCACTGTGCATATGACGAAATCGCGGTTCCAAACCACGCTTTTATTGTGCATATCTGTTTTCTTAAGAAAATGTTTATAATATATTAAAATGTGATCAATATAAAACATAAGTGCTCTGTAGCACAAATGGTAGTGCCCTTGTTTTGCACTACAATGGCGTGAGTTCAATCCGCGGGAGTGGCTACCTTCCAATTAAGTTATATAAAGTATAGAGTGTGTGAAAAAATACAAAAATACAAAAAATATACTGAAAAAATTAATACAAAATATTAATTTTTTCAGCAAAATGTACTCAAAAAATGTATTAATATTTAAAATTAATATTTTGTATTAATTTTTTTAGTGTATTTTTTATATTTTTGTATTTTTTCACTCACTCTATACTTTATATATTTATTATGTAATTTTTTTATCAAAAAAAAGTAAAATGTTTGTTTAGTTAACTAAAAATCAACTCTATAAAATATAATTTTTTTCAAAATGTCAACATGATTGTTTAAAAAGTATTCAGTGTATTTGGTTTGAATTTTTTGGATTTAATTATTTGAAAATTGAGTTTTTTTTTTTTATTTTCGTATTTTTTTTTGTTTTTAGTAAATATTTTTAAAATTTTAAACATTTTTTTTTACTTTTTTAGATGCACCTTAGTTAGATGTATCTAAAAAGTAAAAAAATTGTGAAAAAATTAATAAATACATAAAAATACAAAAAATTTATTGAAAAAATATTTTTGTATTTTTAGTATCTTTTCAACAAATTATCATTTTTTTCAGCAAAATGTACTCAAAAAAATATGCACAGTGAAAGCGTACTCAAAAAATATTTTTTCAACAAAATGTACGCTTTTAAAATGTACTAAAATATTTTAAAAGCGTACGCTTTTTTATTTTTTCATAAATATATAAAGTATAGAGTGTGTGAAAAAATACAAAAATACAAAAAATGATAATTTGAGTACATTTTTTGAGTACGCTTTTACTCCATGTTTGTGCTTTCACTGTGTATTTTTATGTATTTATTAATTTTTTAAAATAGTTTTTCACAATTTTTTTACTTTTTAGATACATCTAACTAAGGTGCATCTAAAAAAGTAAAAAAAAAATGTTTAAAATTTTAAAAATATTTACTAAAAACAAAAAAAAATACGAAAATAAAAAAACTCAATTTTTAAATAACTAAATCCAAAAAATTCAAACCAAATACACTGAATACTTTTTAAACAATCATGTTGACATTTTGAAAAAAATTGTATTTTACAGAGTTGATTTTTTGTTAACCAAACAAACATTTTATTTTTTTTTATAAAAAAATTACATAATAAATATATAAAGTATAGAGTGAGTGGAAAAAAAAAAAAAAATGAACTTATTTGAAAGGTAGCCACTCCTGCGGATTGAACTCAATCCATTGTAGTGGCATAACAAGGACACTACCATCTGTGCTACAAAGCACTTACATTTTATATTAATCACATTTTAATATATTATGAACATTTTCTTAAGAAACCAGATTCGCACAATAAAAGCGTGGTTTGGAACCGCGATTTCGTCATATGCACAGTGAAAGCGCTATTTCAAATAGCGTTTTCTTCATAAATTTTTTTATGTTAAAAGCGTGATTTGAAAGAGCACTTTCTTAATCAAAAGTGCGTTTTTAAATAACATTTTTACTATTCATCAAATTTTGGACTCCAAACAGTGAAAGCACGATTTGTAATAACGCTTTAGTCTAGTTTGATAAACCCATCCAAAGTAGGCCTAGTTTAGAAAATAAGATGTAAAAGAAGCCTAATATGGGAAAAAGCCCGGTTTTGGGGGTTTTAGCAGAGGAACTCACAACCTCACTCTAGGGTTTCTCTTCCACCCCACATTTCCCCTCATCATCTCATCCCCAGCTCCGCCGTATTCCGCCACTGTCCTGAATGCAAACCCCGCCGTGATGGGCGGCGCGTCGAGGTTCATCATGCTTCTCACCACTCCCTTCCCCTTCCTCCTCCATCGCCCCCGCTCCTCCCTGCTCCGCCTCGCTCGCCACTCTCGCCTCTCCTCCTCTCTCTCTCCTCACTATCTCACTCCTCAATTGAGCTTCCCTATCAAAGCCTCCCAGCAAATCCACACCCAAACAAGCGCAGTCCGAGAAGACAGAGACAGAGAATCCCTCGGATTCTCTCCCAATGCTCCGGCTTTGCACCCTTGGCCCGAGTGGTCTAAACTTATTCATTCACTCTCCGAAAGTGGCTATTTTGATCATCACAGACTCGCAATTCAAGCAGAGGATGAGTTTGTGGCGATTGAGGAATTCTCAGATGAATTCCTCCGTGCCTCGGCTGTTTGTTTGGCTTTTTCTCGTGACCGATCGGATCTTTTAGGGTTTGTTGCCGCCTCAAAGTCCATTTTTTTTCTCTTTTTTTTTTCTTGATGCTATTTGGGTCTGTTAGCTTACTCTCTTTTTGCTGTGTTTGTAAAGTGCAGGTCACTTTCTAGGAGAGATATTGGGGTGATTGTGGAAAATGGAACACCATTTCTTTTCAAAAGTGCTCTAGATACTGCAAGGAGGATGAGAGCATTTCTCGGCATCAGTGCAATCAATGTAAGCTTAATGATTGTTGTTTTACTTTGAAATTATGCTTTAAAATGTGTTACTTTTGTGTGTGTGTGTGTGTGTGTGTGTTTTAATATCTCTTGGAATAGTTGATTTGGAACCCCCCGTGCGCACGTGTGTGTTGATATCTCGTGGAATAGTTGATTTGGACCACATGTGTGTGTGTGTGTGTGTGTGTTTTGATATCTCTTGGAATAGTTGATTTGGACCACACAATTTTGATGTATTGTGCAGTTCTAATTTATTAACTTGGAGAAAAAGTCATTTTATGATTAGCAAAAATAAGTAATTCTGATTTCGGTTCCTTCCCATTTGAGCTATATTTTGTGTTTGTTGCTGGAAGTTTAATACATTTTGCAAAATAAATAAACAGATAAAAACTGAGGGAAAAAAAAGAAAGAAAGAAAGAAAAAGTCAAAAGGTTCAAGCTGCCTTTGCTGGCCAAGAAATCTCAGTTAAAAGTAAAACATACATTCATAGGGAATCCATACAATTGTGATTTATCGTTGCAGTTCTGATTGTCAAAGTCATTTAGTATAAATAAGTTTCTATTCTGGCTTAGGTTCCTTGTTTTCATTCTGGATTGTACTTAATATTTTGTTTACTGCTGGAAGTTTAAGGCATTTTGCTAAAAAACGAAAAGAAAAAATGTGGAATGTTAAAGGTTGCTGCCTAACAAAGTTCAATTAAGGTGTGACATAAACATAATATATAAATCTTTAGATATAGTTGTGTGATTAGTGGAAAGAATTAAGAAATAAATAGCAAACTCTATGGCTATGATGTAACTAGTCTTGACGAATTGGAGAAGTGGTGGCAGTGACTAGTGAGTTCAGACAATATGGTGGTGGTATGAATGTCGAAATTTGGAAGAAGTGGTGTTGTGTGATTTTGGGGGTTTTATTGGTAGTGACAGGGATCAGAGGAGGTGTTTTGCAATATACTAGAAAGACAATGGAAATGGATTTTGCCTTCTAAAAGTAATACCATCAATTCTGAAGTAAACCAACGCCCCCTCCCCCGCCGGGGGGCCAAAAAAAAAAAAAAAAAAAAAAAAAAAAAAAAATACCATTGCCCTTGAAGGCTCTTTACCTTAAAATTTGAGCAACCCAATATGCAGCCCTCAAATTCAAAGTCATTTTAAAGCTTTGCACTCTATTCCTTTCAGTAATTCTAATACACTGCCCTCTTGATTCATCATCTATCGGTAATATAAAGAGTGTCTGTTCAATCTTTAAAACACTGTCTCAGTTCTTATGAACCCATTCTGTGAAAGGAAAAATAGGAAGATCAGCAAATAGCAACAATAAAGAGAACAAAAACAAACAACAATGAAGGAAAATAAAAGGAACTGACATTAAAGAAATCACACCAAATAAAGGATATGCAAAGGGGACAACAAAGATTAATGAAAAGCTGCAAGAAAAATCCCAGAACAATAAAATATGGAAGGAAAAGAGATGTAGAAGACGAAAGACAAAACTCTGGAGAATGGATGTGTGGGTTGGAAGGATTCTTTTGATCGTTTATTTCCTCATTTGTATCAGCTTTCTTGTTCTCACATTGTTTCTATTGCTAGCATTAAGGGTAGGAATTTTCGACATGACACGACAAGACACGACTTGTATCGACTTGAATTGTTTATATATATATATATATATTTTAAAACACAAATGGAAACCGTATATTTTATAAATGTTTTAGGAACCTTCTCTAGGATCCCGATTATACTAAGTTATTTTGTATCTTAGCAGGGATGGCAAAATACCCCTACCTTCTCTGACCCTAATAAAATGGGTTTGGGGGTTTCCCCATTATTATCCCTAACTAAAAAAGTGTCATCAGAGATGAAATTCTGAATGTCCTTGACGCTGAATAAATTATCAACATTACTGTAACTAGAACAGGGTAGTGTCCGGTTTGGGGGTGAGAGTGAAAGACCTGATAGGGTTCAGGTTGGGTTTGTGGGAGGATAATCCCGCCCCACCCCTGACCCAATTATGTGTATTATGGTTAAACAAATTTTTGTTACTTTTTAATGATATAAAATTATCTTTAGGATTTTTTTCTCTTCTCTTTTATTTTTCTTTATATCACACTTCTCTCTCCATTTATTCTACAAAGATCAACGTCAAAAATTTTCTTTATATCACACTTCTCTCTCCATTTATTCTACAAAGATCAACGTCAAAAACACCAATTGTTACAAGTCATTTATCATCTAAAGTTATAAAATCACGTTATTAACATTCAATACTAAAAATAAGTTGTAAAGTTAAACTGGGCGGGTAGGGTCGGAGTTGAGATTATACTAAGTGGGGGTGGGGCGAGGGTGGGGAGGAGGTCCCCCGACACATACCTGCACAGTTGCCATCCTTATTAGGAAAAGGCCATAAGATTTTATAATTCCCTTGCTTATGTAACCTGTCTTTTGGAAATCAAACAATGAGACATTCAAATTTGGAATATATAAGTCTAAACTGGAAACATATAATCATTAATTATGAAAGAAAACAATTAAAAATGTTCATTTCTCTACCTATACTTGTTGTGATTTTGAATGTAGTTGATCTCAATACACTTCGTTCCAGAGTAAATAGTCAAAACTGTTCATGGTTTAACTTAGTTACATTAGAATTAGTAGCCTGTCTTTTGTCTATATGAATTCTAATTTTATTTCAAATTTTAGGCATTTGAATCTGACAAAGCTCACACAGTTGATCTGATGAAGTATTTATTGAGTTATGCAAGCAATCCTACTGTTTCTTCAGAAAGAGGCAATCTGTACCAAGGACAGCTTGTTGAATCATCTGTTCGGAATCTGTTGAGTGAGTTGTCTAGGTTGGGCTGTGGTGTTCCAGCACCAAAGCCTTCTGCGTCAGTGCAACATCAGTTCCCAGATGGATATGGACAAACTCCAAGGCCTCTTGGACAGAAAATTGAAATGAAGAGAGGTGATTGGATATGCCCAAGGTATTTTATTATTATTACTACCATCAATTCCTTTCCTTTGTTTGTACTTGTTCAGCAAAACTAGTACCATTGTCTCAGTTTCCCCTGCTTGTATGTTGTCGCAATTAGCAACCTGGATGGGCACATGCATGAGAATTCAGCGTGTGCCATTGGCACCTGCACACGCATGAGGAGGAATCTTCACTTAAACTTGCTATATCAAGACCTTCTTGGAAATGATTTTTTAAATTAATTAATTTATTTTTATGTTAGTCATGTGGCATCATATTTGGTATTCTACCTTTAATAATGAGCTGCATTGAACAGGTGCAGTTTCATGAACTTTGCAAGGAACTTTAAATGCCTTGAATGTGAGGAGGCAAGACCAAAGAGACAGTTGACTGGTGGGGAGTGGGAGTGTCCTCAGTGAGTATTGCTTCCTTTATATGCTTAACTACTAGGAACATTTATTCAAAGGGCAAAATGGTTAAATTCACCCTTTTCTTTTCCTTCTCAAGGTGTGATTTCTTTAACTATGGGAGAAACCTAGTCTGCTTAAGGTGCGATTGCAAAAGACCTGGAGACGCTTCATTTGGCACTAGCAAATCCAGCTCAGCTTCGGAATATGCTAATGGGGTCCATGCAAATAAGCCTGATATTGAGAGCCGATTGGCTGCCAATGAAGAGAAGGCACAGCGGTGGTTTAGTAAACTTTCTCAACTGGACAGTGCCTCTGATTTGAGCAGCGCTGCAGCTGATGAAGATTTTCCTGAAATCATGCCTATGAGGAAAGGGGTAAACAGGTTTGTTGTGAGCACGAGGAAGACTCCGTTGGAGCGTAGGCTGGCTAATTCTCAATATCAAAGAAATGATCAAACTGGCAGTGTAAGCGCACCAATCAGCCAGAGTTTGGATGAGATTCTTGGTCGCAAATCTGCCGTTTCTGATGTGGATAAGAAGAATTTTGCTGATGGACAAAATGCTGGAACAAAGAGTTCTCTCTCTGAGTCTAGTTCAGCTTCTCCACAGTATGGGCACCCCAAGAGCAATTCCAGTTATGTTCCATTTGTGCCATTACCTGATGACATGTTTGCTAAAAAACCTCAGAAGATGGAGGGTAGTGAGAAGGCGGTGATGGAAAGCATTGAATCTGTTTCTCTGAAGTTCAGTGAGCAAACAAGCACTGTTTCGGCGAGCAATGAGTCTGGAAAGTTAGTAGACAGTTTGCAGTTATCTGAAAAGCCATCAAATCAGGTTGAAAACTCAGAGCAGCATGATGCTCCGGACTTGGCAAGTCCAACTTCAGACGAGGACTTCCCAGAGATCATGCCAATGCGTAAGGGAGAAAATCATTTCGTAGTAAGCAAGAAAAAAGATCGTTCTTTAACTTCTCCTATGTACAAAAGGAGGATGGCCATGGAGCAATCAGGTAGTACCAATTTCGTTCCTTTTGTCCCATTCCCACCTGACTACTTTGCTAAAAAGGACAAACAGCAGCCAGATGGGGCAGTTTCTACTGCAGAAGATACAGGTGAAACTTCTTTAGGTTCTACGATATCCCAAAACTCGGAAAATAATAGACCTTGGGTGTCTGATATAAATCATGTGCAAAGAATGGAAAATCAACATAACAGCACGAGGAGGCTGAATTTGGAATCGTCTGGAGAAAACTTAAATGAGAGAAAGCCTGGGATCACTTCTGGGTCATCAAGCAGTGGAAACTTAACAGACAATTCCTTCAAGTCAGAGAGTAATAACCAGGATGATTGGAGTACTCAATTTTCTGGAAAGGAGAGTAGAATTGAGAGGCCAAATTTGACAGGGAATTCAACCCAACAGCCTGAAAATCAGAATGTTAGGAGTGGCTGGACAGGAAAGAGCTTGGAGGGTTCGGCAGTGCAGGAACCTGATCCTTTGGACATGTCAGAAGAGGCCAAGGCACAAAGGTGGTACCGGCGTGTTGCCCAGATCAAGGACATCTCTGAGCTGAGTAAAATCCCTGATGAAGACTTCCCATCAATAATGCCAATGCGGAAAGGAGTGAACAGGTTTGTGGTGAGCAAGAGGAAAACACCTCTAGAGAGAAGGTTGATATCTCAGCAGTACAGGAGGAATCTTCCAATAGTGAGCTCAGATCCAGTGAAGAAGGAAAATGAAGGTAGCTGAAAAACATAGTAGGTTTTTCATCTGTGCAAACCTTGTTTGAGTTTTGTAGTATATTTTGTTTCTGGTAAACATTCTTAAGAAAATGAAAGAGACCCGAAAAAGTCATTGCCCCCTCTCCCCCCTCTCCCCAATCCCTTTCCCAGCCACATTGTATCATAATAACCACATTTTTAGGTGTGCAACTTTTGGGCGCATGTTGCTGGTTTCTTACCATCATGTTGTTAATTTTGCAATTGCAATGTTTGATCATAGCCATAAATTTTGCTTCATTTGTTATTATTTGTTATTGTGTGTTTTTTTCCGTCTAATTAAATGAAGCACCTCATTCTATTATCCATGTTGCGTCTCTCTCTTTTGAACAAATTTAGGGGTATGGATATGTGTCCCCCCCTCCCCTTCTCTACGTAATATGGCCGTTTCACTATTTCCATGTTTCTTCTTGTGCTCATTGACGTTGAGTCATGCTGACAATAACGTCATACAAGATGCCTTAACCTCAAGACTAGACACTGAGGAGCAGTCATAGAGTTGCTTCCTATTTTTTTGGTCTAATGCGCTCAACACACTTGCTCAGCTTGGCTGACTGAATTTTGAATGAATTTCTATTCAACTGTGTTGCCTTTCCACCTAAGGACTAAATGCTTGGAACCTTTGTCTCAGATAACCGACTCTCCATCTGAGTGTGTTTCTCCTATGCCTTGGTTCCTTATTTTCAAAGTTCTCTCCAAAGGGCATCCTGATGCTGTCAAGCCACCTATGGTGGAGAGCAGGGCCTAGGGAACCCACAAAGTTGGTGTTGTGGTCATGGAGTGCTCAAGCAACCTCATGACCTTTGTCTCAGAAAACCGACTCACCATCTGAGCGTGTTTCTCCTATGCCTTGGTTCCTTATTTGAAAGTTCTCTCCAAAGTGCACCCTGATGCTCTCATGCCACCTATGATCGAGAGCAGGGCCTAGGGAGCCCACAAAGTTGGTGTTGTGGTCATGGAGCGCTCAAGCAACATGATGACATTTGTGTTGAACTTCAAGGAATATGTGAGTTAGCAGCTAGAGTTGATCGTTTGTAAAAGCACTCATCCCTTTTTATTCTGGGACTTGCACCTTGAATAGTCTGAGAGAGAGACCTCAACAAGATGACTCCAGACCACTTTCGCTTTTTTTCCTTCTCCTTCTCCCTCTCAATCTCCTTGAAGTTTAAACCCTACTTAGGAAGCACTCGGGTAATTGTCTCCTGTGGTATTTGGTAATCTTATGTTTCTCTAAATGTAGAAAATTCTCTTCCTTCGTATCTTGTAAACTGAATTTATTTCTTTAAACTCCTCAAAGTTGATGTTGATGTTGACAACAATGAATTATTATTATTTGTTTCATAATCACTCTTTCTTTTCCTCTAATCTCCTATTTGTTTCTACAGGTTTGGCATCTCTTTTAAATTGCTCAGAAATAATAATAATTATACTAATAGAATGCTTTACCTATCTTGTCTTATAAATGAATTCTTGGTGCTGTTAGATGCCCCTGAATTGTGTCTGTGCTATATAGATTTATCATCCAGAGAGCATCTACCTCAGATTAGCTTTACAGGGTGTAGAGAGGGTTTGAATCCTGCAAGGGGCATCTTTTCATTTTTCTGTTGTCAATAAATACATTCTGTTGTAACTTTTATCATTGAAGAGGTCACGGGACACTCTGTTTCTCAGAAAAATGTGTTATTGTATTTGTTAGTTGCTTCAAAGGTTTTGAGCTAATTGACACTACTGAATGAAATAGAAAATGGAATAGAATTGAATGGCTCCTTTATACATGAAGGTGATAGTAATGAATGCTCTGTTTTTGGCTCCTGCGTATGTATAATTGTTTTGCTTCTATAAAATTACAAATCATTGAAGATGATGACATTTTTAGTGGTTTCATTTCTGTAAATCTTATTATACTCCCTTTTGCATGTGAATACATCATGTCAGCATATGATCTTTGGTTGGTTTGAATGAATGAAATGATTATTCTTTGGCTTTTTAATGGAATAACCGTGTCTTAGGCAGGATCTTCTGGGCCTAATCCATGAGCGTAAATTTGAGGATCAAACGATACTCCTTAATCACATGATTAGGGCAAATGGGAGGAAACGACAATAGTCGAACCTGAGTTGGGCCAATGAAAAGCAAACTTACCAAAACCCAGTAGGTTATATCTCATGGCTATGTTTTTTTCAGAACACCCTCGGGTATGTTGAAATATAACTTGACATACTTAAATTTGAAGGTCTGGACAATATTGCTGCATATGATTTAGTGATGCAAGTTCTCTAGTTAAATTATACTCGAATTTTATAGATTATGTTTGGATTTATGGATTTGAAATAAAAAAAAGTTTAGAGGTAGCGTTTGGTAACACTTACGTTTTCAGTTTTCAGTTTATATTTACAAAAATTTAAATAACTGTCATAAAAATTTGTTTGGTAAATATTTTGGTTTATAAACCAGTGGTCTCAGTTTATAAATTTGGCCAAAATTTGTATACTCAAAAAATGAGTTTACGTTTTCAGTTTTTTTTTTTTTTTTTTGACCACCCACCACTCGCCATCACCTGCCACCATTTTCCACCACCGTCTTCCGCCACCACCGCCCTCACTACCGTCTTCCGCCACCACCACCCACCACCACCCTCCACTACCGTCTTCTGCTGCCAACACCTACCACCATCTTTCGTCACCACCACCATCTTCCGCTGCCACTTTCCACCACCACCATCTTCCTTTGTCGCCACCCTGCCGCCACTTTCTGCCACCTGCCGCCACTTTCCACCACCGTCTTCCGCTGCCACCACTTTCCACCATTGTCTTCCCCACCTGCCACCTGCCACCACTTTCCACCATCGTCTTCCGCCGCCACCACTCGCCACCACCATCTTTCGCCACTACCACCCGCCACCACTTTCCACCACCTTCTTCCACTGCCACCACTTGCTACCTACCACCACCGTCTTTCACCGCTACCACCTGCCACCTGCTACCACTTTCCATCACCGTCTTCCGCCGCCACCACTCGCCACCACCCACCGCCACCACCTGCCACTACTTTCCACCACCGTCTTCCACCGCCACCACCCGTCACCTGCCACCACTTTCCATCACCGTCTTCTGCCAGCACTAGTCACCACCCGCCACCATCTACCGCCACTTTCCACCACCGTCTTCCGCTGCCACCACTTTCCACCATTGTCTTCCGTCACCACCACCTGCCACCACTTTCCACCACCGTCTTCCGTCACCTCCCTCCATCATTGTCTTCTGCCGCCACCACCCACCACCTGTTGCTATTACCTATCACACGCGACCCGCCATCATCGTCTTCCGTCACCACCACTCGCCACCACCCACCACTACCATCTTCCGTCGCCACCCACCTGCCACCACCGTCTCCCGCTGCTACCATCCGTCACCACCCACCACCCGCCACGCCACCACTCGCCATTTCTCACTCTTTTAGTTTATATTTTTTAAAATTTTCAAACATTTTGTCCAGACCAAATGCGTTTGTAATTTATGTTTTTCTAAAAAATAAACAAAAACTAGTTTATAAAATTTTTGTAAATATAAACTGAAAACGTAAGTGTTATCAAACAAGTTTAAGGATAATTTCTCAAATTTAAACTGGAAAGTTTAGAAATGAATTTTACAATTGATTTTGAGAATTTCAACATGATGGATTAGGATAGTTTAGACATGAATTTTAAGATTAAGTTTGAAAGCTTTATCATTATGGATTGAAAACAACACAAGTAATAATAAAATTTATGGAGAGATTGGGGAATTATTTTGTCTTGTGCCTCTTGGTTTCCAAGGGAGAGATTAAAGATTCAAATTTATGAAGAAATATTGAAAGTCCATTATTAATAAGAGAAAATTGGTAATAAATCTAATATGAGGATTGCTTGAGGCGTTAGGTTTCATGAGTAATTCTTTTTTTTTTTGGGTGAAAAATACATTCTTTGTGAAATATTGTGGTGAGAAGTACATTTTGTTGTTTTGAAAGATATTTTATTTCTAATTTTGCACTTTAACCTATTTGTTCAAATCTTTTTTACTTGTTCAATTTTGTGAATCTATCTGTTCAAATTTGTATCCATCTGTCAAAATTGTTTTTAATATTTTTTAATCTATCTGTTGCAATTCACTAAGCTTATTTCTCCTATTTGTTGAAATTCACCAAATTTGTATCTATCTATTGAAATTTACAAAGCCTATTTTCCTTATCCGTTGGAATTCACTAAGCTTGCTTTTCCTATTTATTCAATTTATTTTTTTCATCCTAGAGAGAGAGAGAGAGGCGTCTCTGTTCAATTTTTTTTTAACTTTATCTGTTCAATTCATCAACAACAATCGAACCGCCTAAAACCTACCGTCTTTCTCTCTCTTCGAAACCCCTTTCTGTACATGTTGAACATAGAGAATCACAACACAAGAAGCCCCTGTATCTGTACAATGTTCACAACTAAGAGTCTATCTGTCCATGCTTCCGATTCAATGAAACCGCATCAAAAGAAGCATATGCCCAGCTTGTTTTAATTCATCTAACTAGTCAGACCAGTATCATTCAATCCATTGACAACAAAACACCTATAACACCTATAGATCTGAACCCCAAAATTACAAAACACTTATAGATTTGAACCCTAGAATTACAAAACACCAGTATCATTCAACCTAGCATCTCTGCTCAGCTTGCCTTAATTCTCTCTCTTTCCTTTTTCCCTCATGCTCTTTCTTCTGCCGCACCAATCTCATATATAAACTTCCCATACACTCTCTCTCATGAGCTCAAAAAACTATATACACAAATTTTCAGAGAGCGAGAAAGAGCCAGAGAGAGAGAGAGAAAAAGTGGTGGTAACGGTGAGGAAACGACGTGGCATCTTCGAAGGTTGCATTTTCGGCGCCGATTGGGTGATTCAGTGGTGGCCTGGAGTATTATTGTTCGTCGTGTTAGAGTATATAATATATTAGTAGATTAGTGAGCCTCCTTTTCGGTGCCTTTAGGTGCTAGTGCTTCACTTTCCATCATGAGCGACTTATACATGATACTGTGTATAATTTTTTTTTTTTTTGAAGATGTGAAGTGGAGGTGGAGTGGTGTAATGGAGTAGGTGAAGTGGAGTGTGTAGTGGAGTAGGTGAAGTGGAGGTGGAGTGGTGTAGTGAGAGAGAGAGAGAAAGTGGTGGTGACGGTGAGGAAACGACGTGGCATCTTCGAAGGTTGCATTTTCGGCGCCGGTTGGGTGATTCAGTGGTGGCCTGGAGTATTATTGTTCGTCGAAGCTTCGTCGGCGTTGACGACGGATGAGATCGAAGTTTCGGAATAATTGTCACTTCTCGCAACCTTTGTGATCTTCGTCTCAACCTGATTGCAACTGGAATACGAGAGAGAGAGAGAGTGAGTGAGCACCAGATCTGCGAGTTGCGATTGACATAACAGTCGAATGAGGTCTCGATCTCGAAGAGCAGAGCAGAGAGAGAGAGAGTATTTGAGAGAGTTTAATGCTGTGTTGGATCGGCGGCGGGAGTGGGTACGGGTGTGTGGGGGCTGTTCGGACCATTTCAGAATACCGTGGTTTTAGATGGATTAACGGATTGAAAATTAATCTTAACTAATTATTAAGAAAATTTATCCATAAGTCCTAGTTTTTGAAAAGTTAAATAATTTATTCCTAAAAGTTTTCTTATGCTTCATATAGTCCCATTTGCACATCAATCTAATGTTTGAAACATTAATCTGATATTCGAAATCTAATGTTCGAAACATTAATCTGATGTTCGAAATCTAATGTTTGAAACATTAATCTGATGTTTGAAACATTGTAATGGGACCTTTCAGTCTATAAGAAAACTTTTAGGACTAAACAGTGTATAAGTTATTAATTTGGGATTTATTGGTGCATCCCCCTAATATAAATGATAATTTGTATAATATTTTTAATAATTTTATATAATATTATATATATATATATATAATTATTAATTTGTAATAAATTTTACATATTAAATTTTTTACACTCATTTTTAATTTAATATTTTATTAGAGATTAAAAATATATATGTATTAATTATAGCGAAACCTGTTTCGAAAGCGAATTATGAATTTTAAAATTTAATTCACGATTAGCTAATAAAACAATATGAATTGATGCGAATCGGTGCAATTTTTGCTGTTTAGACTATATGGAAAATGAATTGTGGCCCTAAAAACAGTGGCCCTAATGGCCCTAATTTCCTTTTTGGGATAAGTCTTTTTTTTTTCTTTTTTTTTTCTGCCTTGTTTTTTTTTTTTTGCCTTATATGGAAATTTAGGGCCATTAGGGCCACTAAATTTCGAGCTACCAACCAAAACCGAGACTATATTTTGCATAGTCTTAAAAATTGTTGGCGGCGGTGGTGTTTCTCGTTTGGCGCAATTTCATTTGCGTTGTGTTTGGTTGAAAAATTTGGAGAGAGATTTAGAAAGGAAAAAGAAAAATATGTATGAAAATAGGTAAAATAGGTATGTTTTAGGGTTGTTTTGAGAAGTTGGTAAAAAGCTGGCTTTTGACTTTTTACCAAACTTTTTGGCTTTTTTGGAAGTGATTTGAAAAGTTGGTAAAAAACTGGCTTTTTGCTTTTTAGTTTAATATTTATTTATGGTGTCAAATCAAATTAAAATGACCAAAATACCCTTACCCAACATAAGAGATTTATTTTTTTATTTTTTTTCATAGGCCCTAATTTGTAATTTTACAGCTGCGTTTTTGGCACTTGCCAAATGGCTTTTCTGGCGTTTTTGGACATTTTGTCCAAAAGCGTGGCTTTTTACCATGTTCCCAAAATGACACTTCTTCATATTTCATCTACTTTTTTTGTTTTATTTTTAAATTTCTTTTCAAATTCTCTAACCAAACACAACATTATGCTTAAAGGTTCTGGTTTGTGGAAAGGGTTTGATTGAAAGTGAGGATTTTGAGTTGGGAGTGGGTCTGTAGAAAGAGAGAGAAAGAGAAGTAGAGAGAGAGCGCTAGAAAGAGTAAGACTGGAGAAAAAAGTTTGGGGAGAGACAATGTGGGTGTTTGAGAAGTTGATATTTTAGTAGGCTATTTTAGTAGGTTAAAATTTTTATGTTTGGGAAGATCGTTGGATTTTTTTATAGTTGGATGTGATATTTGTGAAAAAAAAGAAATAATTATAAGTTTGATGTGACATTTTATCTTATTAATTATTTTAATATATTTTGTCTTTTTGTAAATTTTAACCTAAAAAGCTAAAAAATAGCCTTTGTCAAACAGCCCTAGTAGAGAGAGAAGGGGTTTCTGGTTGTGGCTATGCTCTTTGGGGCAATTTGGAAAGCCAATTAAAAGTTAATTTTTAATTTATTTTAAATTATATTACTTTTCATATTTTTTATACATAAAAAGACAAAAAATAAAAATAAAAATAAAAAGTCAAAAAATTAATTTTTAACTAACTTTCCAAATCACCCCTTTCCCTCTAGAAAAATGTAGTTGTCTCGTAAAGAGAAAAAAATAAAAAATATGAATCACTTTGTTTGGTTTTATTTTAAAATTTTATTTTTTAAAAAATAATAAACATTAATTTAATGAAAAATAATAAATATTCAAAAACACTCACTATTTTTTGATTATTTTCTTTTTTGTGCAAAAAATAACTTCTAAAATTCAATTTTATTTTGTATTTATTTTTATGAAACTAATTATAAGCATTTTTTAAAAAATCAATCTAAAAATGAACCCAAACAAATAATGTTGATTTCCTTATAATACTACGATTAATTTACCCATGTAGTTATTAAGTTTATTTATACAAGTATTTGGATTGATTAGAAAACTTAGGCCTTGTTTGGGAATATATTATTTTAATAACTTTTTGACTGAAATATGATGTAAAAGAAACTAATATGTTTTGGATTATTTTTTAATTTTTTACGAAAATATGTGCAAAAAGTAAAAAGAAAAGAGAATGTTTGACTTTTTGATATAGATGGTTGACTTTTAATTTTTTTAATGACTTCTTAATTTTTAAACTAAAAAATGATGCTGCCAAATAAGACCTCAATATGTGTTGAATTTGGTTAATTACTTATATGATAACCAGGATTCTTTTGGGTAGGCAATATTATATGGTGCGATAAGTTTTGGTGAGAAAAGGAGAAAAAAAAAACAAAAAAAATATGTAACGAGTGAGAGAAGATAATACAATGCAACACTAGGTGAGCAATGACTCAATTACCGCTTAGGTCTCATTTGGCAAATACTTCTTTTAGTCAAAAAGCTATTAAAAAAATAAAAAAATCAGCAACTCATACAAAAAAGTTAATGATTCATTTTTCTTTCTATTTTTTGTATATCTTTTCGTAAAAAGTCAAAAATTTATTCCAAATATACTAGTTTTTTTACATCACATTTTAATTAAAAAGTCAAAAAGTTATTAAAAAAATCTGTTCCCAAACGAGGCCTTAGCATTCCTTTTAGCATAAGAATTTCATATGTATTTTTTATTTTATTATACTGTTAAATATTTCTTTTTTTTTTTGTAAACCTTTGTGTGATTATTATTCTCTTTGGAGTGTCCTAATTGTGCTTCTATTCGTGTTCAATGTAAGATAAATTGATAGAGAGAGAAAGCAAGTAAATAAATGAGATGTGTATATACTTTGTTAATTTACAAAGGGAGCCTAGCCCTCTTCTTATAGCCTGTGATGTACATTGGATGCGAGGCACCGAAAACATAAAGCTGGGGACACTAATTATTAAAGCTAAACACTAACATATAATAATATACTAACAGCCCCCCTCAAACTCAAGGAGGATAGGTACTAGTCAATTTGAGTTTGGAGAGAGTAACAAAACAGGAAAATAAAATAGGATAGGAGACACTGTATGGTCGTGTCGAACCGTTGGTGAAGACACTGTATGATTGTGTTAGACCGTTGTAGGAGCTAACCGGAATCAATATCGGGACAGTTTACGGGGTCATGCCAGACCGGATGTAGAAGCTGACCGGAATCAATGTCGGGACAGTTTATGGGGTCATGCCGGACCGTTGTAAAAGCTAACCGGAATCAATGTCGGGACAGTTTACGGGGTCATGCCGGACCGTTGTAAAAGATTGTGGTGGTGCACCAAGGGGGCGACTTAGGGAGTGCGCCATGGGGTGGCTTGGGTGGTTCCCGTGGTATATAGCCATGCTCACCATGATATATGTATAACTCTCCTTCAAACTCAAATAGGTGTGAAGATAGAAACCTATTTGAGGTTGAAACAAAGGGATTAATAAAGTGGAGTAAAACAGCTCAACACAGAGTGAAGATGTTAAAAAAAAAATGATAGAAAGGGTTTTTTTTTTTTTTTTTTCTTTTTTTATGTGTTTTTTTTTTTTTTTTTGGTGGTGTAGAACGGTGAGCGGGGTGGATCCCCGATAGGAATAAAAATGAGAGTGTTGTGACTGAGGGGGGTGAGTGAGAACAGAGGATAATAAAAATATATATAGAGAGAGAGAAAAATAAATAAATAAATAATAACGTAATGGAAATCAAAAGAGAGAGAGAGAGAGTGGGGTGTTGTGTTGTGTGGGTAGAGAATAAAGAAAAGAAAAGAAAGGTGATCATTTGGTGGAAGAAAAAGGAGCTGTGGGGAACATGGCGTGATTAAAAAAAAAAAAGAAGGGAGTGTTGTGTGATCAGACTGTTAGTCTTTTAAGTATGTGTGATAAAATAAAAGAAAATAAAATAAAATAAAAAGAAAGTGGGGTGGTGGAAAATTATTGTTAGACAGAGAAAAGGCATGTGGGTTGTTGTCCATTGTGGAGGCACTATGTCCAGTGGGGTGGCGGTGGTGGTGTGGTGAGAGTGTGTGTTGTGCATGTGTGTGGTGTGTTGCTGCCGTGAGTGTGTGTGCATGGCTGTGTGTGTATGGATCGGCCATGCAGAGAGAGAAAGAGAGCCAAAATTCATGAATTGTGTGTTTGGGTCTTCCCCATTCTCTCTCTCTAGACCCCGTGTGTCTCTCCCTCTGTTGTTCAGCCCGTGTTGTCTTATTATGTTTTTTTTTTTTGGCTTAGATCCAATCCCTCACCAGAGAGAGAGAGAGAGAGATGATCAACTTCATGGAAAAGCTGGTCCTCGGCGCCACTCCAGCCAGCGAGCTCATCGGCGGCGGCTGCGTCGGTGGTGAGCTAGCAAGAACCTGTGTCACGGCGTCTACAGCAGTGGTGACAGGTGGCGTGGTCGACGTTGGCCAGATCACGGCGTCGGTGGCTGTCGTGTGGGCCGATGGAGTGCTCGACGACGTGGGTAAGATCTATATTGTAACAAAGCTGCAGCAAGAAATGGTGATGGTTCACGGCAGCAAGAAATGTGGCCTCAAAGGTGAGAGTGATGGTCTGTGTAGAGGTTCGGCGGGCGGCCAAGGCGAGACTGCTGCCTGCCAGTGAAGCAGAATGACTAGGTTGTTAACCTAGTTCTGATACCATGTAAGAAAAATCTCTCCAGATATAAACCTTAAGATCCAAAAATAAGATCTGAAGAAGTTCCATCAATCACTTAGTTTTGGGAGAAAACCAAGTATTTATAGAGAACCAAAAGTAATCCTAGATTCAGAAGAAAATCAACTCCTTAATCAAATCTTGGAAATCTGGATCGCGCGGTCCGCTCGAGCTCAACACAGCCCGCTTGAGCGGACTGACCAAAAACTGCGTGCAAACAAACTGAGATGCGCTCGAGCGTAGGAGAATCCGCTCGAGCGTAAAATCACACCCACCAATATTTTTTGCTTGCCCTGACAAAATACTGAGACCTGCTAATCTACGCTCGAGCTCACAAGGCTCCGCTCGAGCGGACAGAACAAAAACACAAAAAATTACAATTGAATCAACACAATGTTTTGTCTCCGGATTTGACAACATAGGTAGTACCTTCTCTGAAAAGCACAATTCAGGTTGGATTCGCATCTAAACACTCATAGCCTCATTGAAATAAAAGTGCGAAAAAAAATACAACTGAAAGGAGTTTTGTCAAACGGAGTTGCCAAGAATAAAACCTAACAATTCCAATCAATAAAAATTTGATTACAAATATGAGATTAATTAGATTAGATTAGACAATTATAATCCAACAACTCATATTTACAAGTCTAACAACTACCAAGCCTAACAATCACCTCAAAGAAATCAACTTCATAAACAATTTTTATAAGAGAGAAATAATCAAATAGTTTCAAACTTATCTCCTTAAGATTTAAACCTGCAACCTTATACCCCAATGTGGTGTCATACAACCAATGGCTTTGATCTAATCCCTTCACTTAGCGTTACTTATCAAACAATAATGTCAGAAATACTAATAAATTTACTAATTACACAAATTCGACCAGTTAGAACCTCTCCAATTCTTAATTTTATTGTTCCATCAAATTTAAATTTTATGAAAAAAGTGCTTAAAAACTATTTTCAATCATTTTATCAAATATTTATCAAATCAAGAAAGAAATATTTTTTCATCGAATTGAGAGTTTATCAAATTCTTCATCGATTTGAATTTTTAAAAAAGATAAAACATTGAAGATTTTTTTCATTAAATTGATGAAAAGAAAATTTTGGAATAAGAATAGAATTTTTAAAAAGATTTTGATAAAAAAATTTCATTTCAAATTAAATTTTGGGTAAATTACACCATTAGCTCCTATAGTTTAATTAAAGGTTGAGCTTCTCTCATATTGAGAGACCCACGGGGCCTATCATGGTTATCGTTTCGATAATCCGAACTGTTCATTTTATAAAACTCCCAATGTATATCATTCATAAAAAAAATTTAGGTCACTTCCATACTCGTAACATTTTAATTTTATCGCATTTGCCTCTAAAAAAATAGACGGTCTATCTCAAAAATATATTTGTTGTTCATTTTTTCAAAGACAAATGCGATAAAATGAAAAAGTTACGATTATTATATCAAACTTTTTTTATTTTATTTTATGGATAATGTACATTGAAGACTCTACAAAATGAATGGTTTTGATCATTGAAACGACACTCATGATAGGCCCTATAAATTTCTCAAGTTCTCTACAAAATAAATGGTTTTAATCATTGAAACGACGCTCATGATGGGCCTTATAAATTCCTCAAGTTTTCTCATATTGAAATCTCAGAATGAGAAAAACCTAATCATTAAGGATAAATTACACTGACACCACCGCTGTGTTGAAATACAACTTCTTAATTTACGATAAGTTATTAGCTAATTCAGTTGCAATACCACACTATGTACCTTGTGATTGGTGGAAGGAGTGAAAACATGATTTTGTATTGGATAATTATGGAAAATGAGAGAATATGGTAGTTTATGATTGGCTAAGAGTATAGACACGTGGTATCCCTCGACCAACCAATAATTTGTTCTTAAATTATGTTGGTTGTATAATAAATAATGTTTAAAAACTCTAATTGAGGATCATAATTCATCCCTAATGATATAAAATAAACTATGTACATAGGTGAATCCAAACAGCTTTTTCTAACTCCCTCTTTCACCTCATTAACGGTTTGTTTGGGAAGTAGGTTGGTATATTGACTTTTTGACTATTTTAGTTTGGGGCTAAAAAGTTTCATTTGGGAAGAGCCGCTTGGCTTTTTTGATTTTTTGTAAGAGAAAGAACGTAATGATTATGGGTTGAGGGAAATTTTATTTCTACACACCTATTTATCTCAGTACATACACTTAATGAAATATTATTTTAATGACTATTATATTCTAAAATAAAATGACTATAATGGATATCAAAATACACTTAAGATTATATTCAAATCTTCTCTATACACATATTTTTTAAACAAAAAAAATCACATTGCACATCTTTTAAATAAAAAAAAAAAACCATAATTTATCCATTATTTCTCCCCTCTTCCATTATTTTCTCACTTGCTTACAAAAACAATACTCTCAAAATTCACTTGCTGTGGCTGCCATTTATAGGTGTGTGAATCACGGGTCTAATGGAAATGTACCTGAGAACAGTTTTAAGAACTACGGCGATGGTGGTAATGCCGCCATTGATGAGTTCATGAAATACAGAGAGAAATCAAATGTTGGTGACAATTCGTTTTAATTGTACGCGAAGAATTTGAATTCGGGGACTGTGAAATTTAAGAGCTATGGATAATCGTTCAACGAATGCACAGACAAGTTCAATGGGTATGGAAAAGGTGGTTCGGATTGGAAAATTGGGTTCGAAACCTACGGAGTCAACAATACATTCGCAGATTATGATAAGAAAAAGGGTGTCTTGTTTGCTAGATATCTCAATGAGAACTCTGATGAATGGCAATGCCAGATTAGTATAGATGAGTGGAGTTGGGTAAATTTTTCACGTGTGTGGAAAAGGAATTCAAAATGGGTGAAGGTGTGTGTAAGAAAGGTTTAGATAGTGTATATTCAATGATACGAGTTAAGATATAATTGAAACATTAAATGTGCGGAATGAAAATAACAATTAATAATCAAATTAATAAATATGTATATTAAGAAATAATATGTACTGAGATAAGTAGGTATGTAAAAATAAAATTTCTTATGAATTGAATTAAAAAATTTATTTTATTTTTTTATAATTAAAATAATCCTAAATTCAGTCCAATCTTTCTTCTCAAACGAAACATAAGAATCGAAATAAAGATGCTGTATTAGGGAAGGTGGAGCACCACGAATGGTATAATTCGCACCCACCGTATTGTTCGAAACTTCATCATGTTCTGGAAGGCGGAAATCCATAAATGGGACGTGGCCGAATACACATCCGTTGATTTGTATGGATTCAGTACCGTCTACGCTTTACTCCCCACCTCTGCCTACGGGTGTCAGCTGTGCAATTGGAGCGATTTGAATATAAATTATAAATTAAATGACAGGTTAAAGGATTAGTAGATTGACAAATTATGATTTAATCAATTTTTACCGAAGGAGGGATTAAAAAATATTTTATTTAATTATCATATATTTATATAATATATAAAATTAATTTATATAATATTTTTTGAATATATAATATTTTCATATATATAATTGCTAATTTATGATAAATTTGATATCTTAAATTTCTATCATACTCGTTTTTATATTAAAATTTTATTAGAGGTTAAAATATATATATATTAACTATAATAAAATAGAACGGTTTAATTAACCGATAATAAATTTTAAAATTTAAATCACGGCTAATAATTAGAGCAGTACGAATCAATACAAATTGATATAATTTTAATCAATTTAGCGGTATTTTATACAGTATTATCTCTGCCTTTGTCTCTGCGTATATAGCAAGCACATCACCATAATTCCAAGCTCTCCAATTTTTATTTTTTATTTTTTATTTTTATTTTTTTTTTTAACGAACGATTCCAAGCTCTCTAATCTCTCTCTCTCTCTCTCAACTTTCTCTTTCTAGTCTATCCCAAAAGAAAAAATGAAAACACCTATCCCCACCCCCATCATAGTTTCTCCCATTTTCCCGGGAAAATGGCCAAGAAAAACAGCCCAACTCCTTGTTTCAGCCATGAGTCTTGTTGTCTTCCTTTTCCTAGATTTTCTCGACATTGTTCTTTGTGTAATCTACAGATTCGTGGACCAATTCACGGAAGGAAACACAACCCCCTCGTGTTACTGCCACCGCAACAGGGAAGAAGAGAGGAGGAGGTCTAATTATGACAGAGAAGGTGAAGTGTCAGAGACTCTGTATGGAATTGGAAGGAGAAATGTGTTCAGGGAAATGGGTTTCTCGAGAAAATGGAATGGTTTGAAGGAAAATGGAGGTGGAGGTGGGATGTTGAGGAGGAGGAATAGGTGGTCTGATTGTGGGTGTGAGAGTTGTGTTTCATGGATGAATAGCAATGGTGATTATATGAGGAGGCTTCTTCATGTGGTTGTCAAAGAATCATCAACAGGTATATTTTTAGAGCAAACATAGTTCTTTTCATTCTATGAAAACTGTTGAAATTTCAGGCTTACCCAACCTTGGATTTGTCCATAAAATTTCTCTCCATTTCATAGGGAGGCTTTTAATCTCTAACCATTCTCCATAAATCTCTCTATTTTCATTCACCATAGAAAAAAATATGAAAATTCAATACAAATGCCGGCAGCCCAACCGTCAGCGTAATTTTAATATGGAGAATAGTCACGACAGCCATTAAAAATGTGTAAATAATATATTTATATATATAAAATAATTTAGAATTATGTAAAAGTGTATTGACATTATTATTTTGATATTATGTGTTCTGTTCTCATTCTATTTATTGGTGATACTAGTATTTTACTCTTTTAATATGACATCAGGTCCAATTATTAATCGTTTATAGAGATAAAGACTTGATTAATGAAATTGTTTAGTAAGAAGGATAAATTATTATTTTAAAGGAACTTTTTTTCCATTTCTATCCCACCATGCTAGATCGAGACCACTCTTGGCACAAGAAAAGTTATTGAAAAAGTTGCCAGTGGCTGCGGCTACTAGTGGTGGTGGTGATACGGATTGATAAACAAATTAGGTGGACATATAAGTGACATGTAAAGACAAAAGAAAAAATGACACGTGAACAAATAGGTGACAGGACAGTGATAGTCGACAGATAGGAAAGAGTCCTATAACCTTTCAAATTAGTCCTTTTGACCCTAAAAGAATAGAGTTTGGCTATTGTCTGAAAAGTATCAAATTGTGTTTATAGCCTGGGTGCCTTTTAATACAAGGGGGAAAGATTATTATGCACTTTATAATTAAAGAATAAAAGGGCATAATTCTATATTTTTTAAGTCATAATTATAAAAAAAAAAAGAAGTCATAACCAAACATTCAATGAATCATAACTAAAATAATATCATAACTAAAAAATAAAATGATATAACTAAAAGCATATCTAGTACACCCCTTTCAAAGGGTGTGCATAGTATAATTTCCCAATATAAGGCTCTTTTTATATTTAACGAATATTTATTATTTATTATATTTTATTATTAATGTAAAATTCTATTTTTGTTCTTATAAATACAATTTAGAAACTTTGTTTACAGACTTTATTATTGGAGCCTTTAGTCAAGATTTTAGTTGAGTGTACGTGGTGATTTCATTTGGGCCTTTAACCAAGATTTTTTTTTTTTTTTGCTATTATGATTGAGCCTTTAAACAATAAGAATTTTGTTATAGAGACTTGGATATATAAGTTTATTATGAATTTTTGAACGAAAAATGTGATTTCAGTATTTATGATGAGTGGCATTTCACAATGATTTATTTTTTTTTTAAATTTTATGAACTTTTAAACAACGGGTATTTTTTTTTTGGGGCTTGGACAAAGAGAGTTGAAGTTTGGATAACCTTCCAAAGTTGGGGCCTAAACCGACCACTTTGGTTGCTGTAGGCTTGAACTGCCGCCTATAAAGCATGGGGCGGGTACGGATATGGGTACAGGTAAATTCAGCTCACCGTATCCATGTCATACCCATGATGTACCCAAACGTATTTGTAGTACCCGGCATGTATTCGACATATCCAGTACGCATACCGTCAAATTGGTACGCGTACTAGCACCCAGTACTCGTACGATACTATTTTTGGAGTACCCTGTGCTTCGTAGGCTGCTGCCAATGGGCATATAATGAAATTCTTTGTTTAGAAAGAAAGAAAAGGAATTGAAAATGAGGCTTTGGAGCATGATCGTCATCACCACATCACTGAGAATTTTAACTCACTCTCTCTTTAGAGATTAATAAGATTACCAATTAATCCTATATTTTGTTTTGATTTGATTCCAATTATATTTACTTCCACTCCATCATTGTTGTCAAATTTAGTATTAGATAGCTATTGATTTCTCTTCCCTTTGGTGGTTGTAGTAGAAGATGGTTACTTATGTTGTTGGAATTGTATGTTTGACAGCTACCTTTGGGGATGATTGCAGGGGAGACAAGCCAATGGAAAATGTGATATTCTTACATGGCTTCATCTCATCCTCCGCATTTTGGACTGAAACAGTGTTTCCTAACTTATCCGAACCTACAAAGCGCAATTACAGATTCTTCACGGTAGACCTCTTAGGGTTCGGAAGAAGCCCAAAGCCAAGAGATTGTTTATACACTTTGAGGGATCACTTGGAAATGATTGAGAAATCAGTCATACATCCTTTTCAGTTGGGTTCTTTCCATTTGGTTGCACATTCAATGGGTTGTGTAATTGCATTAGCATTAGCTGCAAAGTACTCCAAGTCTGTTAAATCGATCACCCTCATAGCACCGGTGAGTGCACAAACTTGTTTGATAGAAAATCAAGACTTGGTTTATTTGTTTTGTGCTCATTTATCAATCTTATACTGGATTTTTTTGGGGGTTATTTTTGTTAATTTCAGCCCTACTTTCCTTCTCCTGAAAATGATGCTAGCTTGACAGCACTTAGAAGACTTGCAGACAGGAAATTATGGCCACCATTGTTGTTTGGATCGGCAGTTATGTCGTGGTATGAGCATTTGGGTAGATGCGTATGTTTCCTTGTTTGCCGGAACCATAGGACATGGGAATGGATTCTGAAGCTACTCACCAGAAGAAGGTATCAAATTATCTTTTATGTTCCGTTTGTGTTGACAGAAAATATTTTCAAATAAAACGTTTTTTTATGTTTGGTTATATCTTTGAAACTAGTGCACTAATGGTTGCATTAGTGGTGGTGGCGGCAGCGGGGCAGAGGTGGAGGTGGTCATAGTATAGTGACATTAGTAAGACTTGGTCCAGAAAATGTTTTCTAACTTTCAAAAGTAGAAAACATTTTTCGCACTAATAGGTATGTTTTTCGTTGATCCATGATAAAAATTTGCTGTTGACTTTTATTTTTTATTATACCAAACGTTAGAAAATACGAAAAACATTTTCTAAAAAATAGTTTATATCCAAACAAATGGAGTGTTATTTTTTCCCTAAGATAGGAGGAAAGAAACGGTTTCTATATCTCTTGGAGAGGAATGATTGATATCTAATTAATGCCTCTATTAATAATGAATAGGTCTTGATAAAAGGCTAATAGGGATTGATATCTAACCTAATGCCTCTATTTAAGGGGACATATTAAGGTGCAAAAATGTTTTGTACCCAATTTACACCTCCCAAAGCCCAATCTGATGTGGACTAAACAATGCAATCCAGACCTAAACAGATGCTGCAAATGCTGTGAAACAAGGCCAATGGTCTGTAATGGGTCCTAGAAGGGTAATAGAGAGAAGAATAGTCTCTAAAGTAGCTAT
Organism: Camellia sinensis; assembly: GCF_004153795.1. NCBI lineage: Eukaryota > Viridiplantae > Streptophyta > Magnoliopsida > Ericales > Theaceae > Camellia > Camellia sinensis. Next base: position 19,874 of record NW_021027481.1, on the reverse strand, counting down.
TTAAATTTAACATAGATTGCATTACTTTAGCTGCGCACCAACTTATGTAGACCTAATTCTAGGATACAAGTGGTACATTGCATGTTTACTAAATCACCACTTTAACAAACATTTTAGTACTGTTTGATTCCAAGGTTTATGTAGTCAAAGTCATATAGGACTATTACTTAAGCACAAAATTCAAACAAAGAATCAGATAGATGGTCCAAAAACACAAATAATTTCAGATTTTGAATGTGCAGGAAAAATAGGCAGAACTTGGCTGCATTACTAAACTAGGCATACTGTTTTTTTTTTCTCTTCTAATTTGTACGCAAGTCCTGCTCTAAATGCTCTAATATAAGCCTAAGTCATCCCTTAAAATCCAAACCGCGTCTGAGGCAGGTTCTGGATAATCCATTCAACATTTTTCTTTTCTCTCTTGTGAGTATGATTTGCTTGTTTTCATCTTCTTTCAGGGATCTGCATTTCACTGTTATCAACATGACGAGGCACACGCATCATTCAGCTTGGCATACTATGCATAATGTCATATGTGGGGGAGCAAAATTAATGGATAAGTACTTGGAAGCTTTGGAAGATTCCAAAGTAAACATCCATGTCATCCAAGGTAGTCAGGACCAAGTAGTTCCTTTGGAATGCAGCAACAATATTAAGATGAAAGTCCCAGATGCAGAGGTTAGCATTGTTGAAAATGCTGACCATACTAATGTAATTCTACATAGAGAGAAGGATTTCACTCAGGATCTAGAGCAAATATGGGCATCAACTGCTGATAGCAGAAGAGGGGAACAATGTTTTGGACAGGGCCAGCCCTGAGATTTTCGAAATCTAAGGCGGAATCTTAAAATTGGGGTCCTTCATGTGTAAATAATAAAAAAAATATTTATTTAAATTTTTTACTCTAAAGGTGTATAATATAAATTCAAGTTAATGTAATGCGAGTCATCCTTGTAATGAATGAGATTTATAAATATATATTTTTTGATTTGGTCTTCAAGAGAATTTTTTTTTTTTTTAACAAAAAGAAAAATCAAATTTAGAATTCATCAAATTTGAATTTGATGAAAATTTAAAAAAATATTGAAGATAATTTTTTTTTCCATAATTTGATAAAAAGAAAATTTTGGGTTATGAAGGGAATTTTTAGAAAGATTTTTATGATAATTTGATGAAAGAGTTGGAGTAAGAGCATCTCTAACCGTTCACTTCTTTTTTCACCAAATCTGAATAAAAAATAGATTGTTTTCTCAATTTGATACGGCTTCCTCCAACGGTGAACATCAAACCTGTTGAACAAAATATATTCAGAATTGAGGAAAGGGTCGATCGGTAGGTGAATTATTTTTTTTTAACCTATTTGAACCTTTCGACCTGTTTGAACCCACCTGTTTGGGTCAACCGGCTGGTTGACCGGTAGGGGATTTTTTTTTTTATTAACCTGTTTGAACTTTTCGACCTGGTTTTGAACCTAGCTATTTGGGTTGACCGGTTGGTCAACCGGCCGGTCAACCGGCTTGTTGACCGATTGTTCCCCTCCAACGGTCAGGCACAGTAATTTGGTGAAACTTGTATTCTGTTCTTAGTTTGATGATTTTTTTGTTCAATTCTCATTTTGATACCAATTTAGTGAAACCGTTGGAGCTCCAAAAAGTGCATTTTTTTTTATCAAATTTCAAATCTGATGCCAGGTTTGTTGAACCGTTGGAGATGGTCTAATTCATATCAAATCAAGTTGTTTACTCAAATCTATAATAAAATTAAATTGAAAAAAAAAATAAAGAGTTAGTGATGCTCTAAAAACCTTTAATTTAAATTGTGAAGTTACATGAGTTGGTTTGGGCCTTTATTTTTAAACTTATTAGCACCACAAGACTTAGGGCTGGTTTGGGATCCACTAAAAAAAATAAAAAGTCAAAAAATTACTCAAAAAGTTAAAAAGTTATCACTATTCATCAAACAAAAAAATATAAAAAAATTAATATATAAATATTAAAAAATAATTCAACTTTTCGGCCCATCAGTCAAACCAACTGCCAAGAAAGGAAAAAAAAAATATTTTATAAGCATTCACTAAGTGACATTGGAAAAGTTGGGCATGTGCGGGCCTACCATGGGTTCCGTTTTGATAATCCGAACCAGTCCATATGTAGAACTTGTCTAGTACTATATGCTTGTAAAAAATCACGTTTACTGGATATCGCTAACAACATGATCCATATGTAGAACTTGTCTAGTACTATATGCCTGTAAAAAATCACGTCTATTGGATATCGCTAACAACATGACCAAATCAGTTTTGTATAAAAAATGAATGGTGTTATAGTTAACAGTTGACAAAAAAAACTAACACGATCAGATAGCTATCGATATCCAAGCAACGTGATTTTTTATAAGCATATAGTACTCGACGAGTTCTACACATTGAACGGTTCCGATTAGTAAAACGGGACCCATGGTGGGCCTCCATGGGCGGAACAGAACTGACCAACTTATACCCGAAAAGTAGAGAATCAATCTCCTACACACCCACTTCAGCGCTGTTTCCAACCGTACGGCCTACACCATTACTTTATTCCCCTATACACTTATTTATATAATTTTTTAATATACATTTTTTCATAAAAAGTCAAAAAGTTAATTCAACCATTCATATTTTTTTTTCAACTTTTTAATTTAAAAAGACAAAAAATGCACTTATTTAAGACACCCCAAACAACCCCTTAAAATTATTTGGGACCCTTAAAAAATTTGTTGAAATTTGGGAGTCCAAAGAAACCACCTTGCTCGCCTTGAGCTAGGGCTGGCTCTGGTTTTGGAAACGGTTGTACTTGAAAGCTTTTCCATGGTTTTTGTTTTTTTTTGTTTTTTGGTTTGGTATTATTTGTGATGCATTTTTTGGCTCATGGTAATTGAAATTTAGGCAAAACAAGTGGGATTTTACGAAAGGTAAATCGGATGCACCTTTGACAATTGGAAATATGAGCAACAATTTCTTTAATTGGTTCATTATTTGTCTGTCTAAGTGGAAATCTGTATCAAGTTTCGCAAAGGTTATTTTAGAATTGTTTAGCAGATGTTATTTTCGTATAATATTTTATTTGAGTCATAATAATTTTATTTAAGTTATATCACTTTTTATTTGAGATATATTATTTTTTCACTGCATTACTTGAATCCCAGCACACATTTCATATTTTTTTTAATATAAAAAATCAAAAAAATACTAATTTAACACTTCCTAAACAATCCATTAATAAGATTTGTATCAAGTACTTAGAATGTGTCATTTACAAAAGTTTCTGACCAATGTTAGGGTAGCCAGTCCTGAGAAGCATAATTGTAATTTGGAAACTATTTCAAATTCTCCCCTTGGGCAAAGGCCTGTCCGGGCAATACATATTTTGCCTCGTCTTCTTTTTGACTAGTTGGGGCATCAAAATTTTAGTTAAATTTTAATTAAAAAAAAAATATTTTTATTTTAACTAATCATCTTTTCAATTACATTCCCAAATAGACTCTCTATTTTTTTACGCTCTTCTATTCTTTTTTTTATTTTTTTAATTTCAAATTTAATATTTAAGAGAGAATTAAAATAAGGATGAAATATCAATAAATTTCAAAATATGATCTTTTGAACGATTTAGTTCTTCTTTTTTTTCTTATAAATCCAAAGGTTCCACTAACGTGAAAATTACATAAAAGGATAGTTACTTACATATTTGGATTTAATTTTTTAGGGATAAAATGATTTTCTCAAAATATAAAATTACACATTGGGGCAATTTGCATAATAGAAGTTTTGGATTTTCCCTCATTCAACAAAAACCTAAACTCTAATGTAACACTCTAATAACATAACACTTCAATGTAACATATTAAAAAACTCATTGGTATACTTTTTCCAAACGTAACAACGTAACACTTAAAAAAAATTCTTCAGTGTACTTTTCCCAAACATAACGCTCCAATGTAAAATAAAAATAAAAAATCTTTAGTGTGTTTTTCCCAAACGTAACACTTCAATCAGTGTAATCTCAAACATAACACTTCAATGTAACATATTCCAATGTAACATATAAAAACACTAAAAAAACTCTTTAGTGTATCTTTTTCAAACGTAACACTCACAGTTTGAAATTATACATTTGTTCAAAACTTACAAATGAATATTTATACTCCTTTTTGCATGGTTTGAAGAATCTCACATTTTTTTTCTTTTTTTTAGTGTTACATTGGAGTGTTGCGTTTAGGAAAAGGACAAAAAAAAGTTTTTTTTTTTTTTTTTGTATTGCATTGTAGTGTTACGTTTGGGATAAGCATACCAAAGAGTTTTTTTTGTGTGTTACATTAAAGTGTTATATTAAGAAATTTTTTTTGGAATGTTATGTTGAAGTATTATGTTTAAAAAAAGTACACTAATGAGTTTTTTTGTGTGTTATATTAGAATGTTACACTAAGGAGTTTTTGTGTGTTGCGTTAGAGTGTTACACTAAGAAATTTTTTTAGAGTATTATATTAGAATGTTACATTTGAAAAAAGTACATTAAGAAATTTTTTTATATGTTACGTTAGAAAAGTGTTATACTAAGGAATTTTTGCATTTGTTAAATTAAAATGTTACATTAAAGAGTTTTTTTAATGTGTTATATTAGAGTGTTACATTTGAGAAAAATATACTAAAAAGTTTTTTTGTGTGTTACATTAGAGTGTTACAATAAGAAATTTTTGTGTGTGTTACTTTAGAGTGTTACGTTAAGGATTTTTTTGGAGTGTTACGTTTGAAAAAATTACAGTAATGATTTTTTTTATGTGTTATCTTAGTGTTACATTTGGATGTTAATTAATATCAACGTTATAATGCCAATGTTACAATAAGGACGAACACCACACCAATAACACTATAAACGGGGTAACATCATTCACCTATAAATCACTCCACTAAATCTCCGCAAAAAAAATAGAAACGTAAAAACCTACCATATCCACGCACACACAACATTAGGAAAAAAAAATCCAAACAAAATCACACACAAGGGAAAATAAGTAAACTTTCAAACCCCCAAATCAAGGAAATACAATATACCTAAAATAAAAAGGACTAATTAGTTTAAAAGAAAACTTCTAGAACTAAATGGAATAGCTTTTCTTCAAATGAGATTTATGAATAATTTTTCTTTAAAATAATGAATGATCACATTTGTTTAGGATAATGATAAATAAATAAAATTTTGGATAAATCACATTGACATCTCTTAAAGTTTGGATAAAATACAGTAAATTTACAATTTTTGCATAATTATATTGGACTCTTTTAAGATTTTAACACTTAACCCACTTTTCTTCATAATTTTTTAGTCTTATGGATGAAAAAGTGTTATTGTCATCTCTTTTATATTGAAATGTATATTTTATTTTATACATTTGTTCTGATCCCTTTAAGCTTTCTAGTAAAGAGGTTGATTTAATTATTTCAAAACTGCGAGGTTTCTTGTATCCAGACTTCAGGGAAGTTAATGTAATTTATCCTAAAAAAATCTTCATACAAAATGATGTGACCCTTTATGCTCTGTTCATCTTAAATTAAAATACCTATCATTCTAACTTATATTTTAAAAAATAACACAATTATATCATTCTTGTTCATTTTTTTTTTGGTATAAAAATTTTGTTTGTAAATCATTTTTCTTAATTTATCAAATTGTGTTTATTTTTTCATGCATTATAATTGCATTAGTTTAATGATTTCACCACTCATATATATTATTAATATAGTAATAATTTATTAAATGATAAATGAAACATAATAAATATAATATAATATATTAAATATTTTATTACTTAAAAGTCATTTGTTGAGCCTTCTTTTCCTAGCTACGTGAAGCGAGTGGTTTGATATTCAACTAAAATAGCTAGTGAAAAATTGAATTTAATGAAATGTGTTTATATGATTTTGTACTATAAAATATTCAAGAAAAGCTGTAACGAGATTGATAATAATACTCTTACATGAATAGTTTTGAAGAATAGATGTAAATCAAAGTATTACATTACAGCGGAAAAAAATATCAGAATCATACCTTGTAGCGAAGAACCTCGTGGGTAAATCACGTGCTTCCAAAATTTGAATAACGAACCCAGCAGTGGAGTGATACTACAAAATGAGTATCACCCACACAAGTCACAGTGCAAAATGACTTGATCGTTGTTTTATGGAAGAGAGTCAGAGAGAGAGTATGGGAAAAATAGTTATGGGTAAAAACCACATAACGTATATCTGATATACGTATCTCATAGATTAAACATATAATTTGATATATAAGCACATATATATCAATCTATCCATCTATCTATATCTATTGATATGATAGATATAGATATCCTGAATGGTTATCCAAATAAGTTTTGAATTCAAATTCAAACTTATATAGATAAGGTTCAAAAGGTTCAGGTTCAAAGAGTCATGCCACATGGGCGCCCAATTTCTAACATCTCCCACTCGCACATGAGTTGGCATGACACTGCCACATCTCTTATCTCAATCTCTCCAAAAAAGAACAATCTCATACTAGCCAATGCACCGTGCGACTGTTGAGAACACCTGCATGTGGGAGCTCTATACTAGAAACTTAAAATGAGTCAGCATAGAGACATCAACCCAAAAAGAACAGAAATAGTGTCTCATATACCCCAGACCCATCTAATTACACCGGTCCAAAAAAAAACATCTCTAATCCCTAAAAAAAGAGCATGTTTGACCCTCTCAATTCTTGCAATATATTCACACTCAATCCGCCTCTCATATAGAGCGATGTGAGTTGCCGGCAGTGAATATACAACAGTGGTGTAATACTAGATGATCTTCCCTTTGCCCTTATGCCATTTAGTTTAGGATTGACCGCTTTCCCAGTGATGTCCCTTAAGGCCGAATCATACATGACCGCAGGCAACATACCAAAGTAGCAAAACATCAACCTCTTACCTTATGACATAGTCAAAAGTCACAAAAGGGTACATAAATGAAAGTCATATCAATAATGACACGTAAGACTCACACGGTGAGGAAACAGGGATCCATTCTCTCACCTCATTACTCGGTCGCTAAGCACATATAGTATGAATACATGCTACGATGGAGTAACTCTTCCATAAAGAGTGACGCCATACTCGATACACCGTACATATATTAGTCTAGTCGCTTTCTAGCGCCTAACCCGAATTCTCTACTTGCTTGCCTTCCAGGCGCCAAATGAGATCTCGCATCTGGCTAATCATAACAGGCACAACATAGAAAGTGGGTACTAACATCCATGTTTGGTCCTTAACACGACCTCATCTTGGTTGTAACCAAGGCGACATGCATAGTGGATTATTTAAGCCTCTCTTGGCTCCAAATAAAAATAAATCACTAGTCTCATCCTTGCTCGCTCCCAAGCGCCAAGGGCGATTGCTTGTGTGAGTGAGCCAATCTTGCCTACTGACATCATCATCTGCTAATCATTATGACACAAACCATAATAGTGTCAACATCCCACCATCTCAAAATAAGTGATCGATTTAAAAAAAATTGACCACAGCTTGCGAATTATAGATTCCAAACATAAGCCTTATCAGCACCTCTTGCGATAAGTATATACAACGGAATCTACCATGTGCGCCTCACATGAAGTAATTTAAGATCACTACCTCTTGCGCAATAACCTCTCTAAAGATATTTTGGTGACCAATTTGCGTTCATTCTTAATGCGCCAAACTAGCACAGATGCGCCCAACTAGCATTGAATCTTACAAGGAGCAAATTAATATACTACTAGCAAAGCATTTTATCCACAGTCTAATGAGCAAGGTCAATGTCTAAACAACTCAGTTGACCATTTACTAAAGATAACACTTATCATGCCGAACACGCCCACATAGCGTACTTTAGGCTCCCACAACAAAGAAAAGATCAAGGAATATAGGTCATCTGTTTCTCCCAAAGACAATCCGAGGATTCACTCAATAGCTAAGGCTCTGGCTTTTACCGATAGGTAAGTCAATGGGTTTGCAATTATGCATCTAGAATCGTTCTAGGATATTCCTTATGTAAGTCATCGAAGACAAAACATGAATTCTCCCAAAGCAATCTCTAAGGATCGTACATCCGAGCATATAAATTACATCACCCATGTCCATCATATCTAAAATAGAGGACTACCCACCCTAGGTGGCGACAATCTTATAAATTCCTGGCTCATAATGACTAAGCAAGGAAAAACTTCTTTTGGACCATTAATCATGCCTCAGTGGTCTTCATCGATCATCGTTGGCCTATCATGGCTTGACGAAATCTAAGAACCATTATTTGGATAACTGTTTTAGGCTGTAAAAGATTTGTTGGAACTAGCAACCTTTTTGCGCTCCTAACTTTTCACCATAAAAGTAGAAGGTAAATCCCTACGGATCTACTTATCCAATTCTCTAACGAGAAAGTTGGGTCACAATGTCCACAAATCAATGTTCCGAACTTATGTCAATCATAGCCTAAGTCAAAATAACCTCACTCCCCAGGAGGAAGTCTTCTCATGGTCTACATTGTCCTCAATGGTGCGACCATTCGGTATCTAGCGAGCTTTATGCCTCAACAATGACTATCCAAATTATGCATAACTTTATAACAGTTTTGCGTCATAATGGAAAGTCAACCAAATTATAAAAATGGTTAATCCTCAAAGACTTTGTCTTAAACTGCGCAACATTGATCCACTTTCTAAAAATCGGGGACTAGAGCCTTAGGCATTATCCTAGGCTCTTTATCATCTTGCGGAGCAATCATGAATGTTTCCCTCTCAATCACCCAGTGATGGCGTGAAAAATTTTCACATTCGCTACCACACAACTAAGAATGTAGAGTATTCTTCTCTAATAGAGTAATCCATTAGTAGGCACATCGCTCCCACTGAGGATATTGGAAATTTCTTTCCATTCTCAACTAGGCTACATAGAGCGCTATGCTTAGAATTCTCTATCTTATAGAGTTCCAAAAACTCTTTCACGTCACCTTTACTAATAAAACTTTATGTGACTTAGTTACACTACCACAAAGCTGCTTACCTATATGCACATGACCCGGAGGGTTTACATGACCGCATACAATAATTCGCCACATGACCCTTGTGTTTACAAGACAGCATACAATAATGCGCTATAGAATCCTAGGTCTTAACTTCGCAATCTTATGAGAAGTAAAATAAAGATAAGCTGCTTAACGGTTACAGATCGCCCATAGATGGCTCTCCGCTAACCTATTACTCAAAATGGAGTGTAAAATCTGATATGGAGGGCACTTAGTTAGGGATATAGGCAACAAACTAGTGCAATTTTCAATTGGAAAACATTTTGTGCCATTATCCACTTAACATTAACAATATTTAATTCCTTATCTCTACTACACTATTGTGTTGTTGAGTACTAGGAATAATCAATTTTCTAAGCATCCATCTCTCTTCACAGAGTTTTCTAAAAATAACTCAAATAGATACTCGCCACCTTGGTCAAAACTAAAAGCACGAAAGCTGTTATCTAATTGATCTCGACCTCATATGTGCAATGTCAAAAAATCATCTCAAAACTTTTGACTTGTGGGAGATCAAATAGTCTTGACTCAGATGTGTATTGTAATCTATAAATGTGTCGAGATTGAGGATTAGCTATCATACCCTTACACATATCTAGTCACAAATATCATAGTGGACTAAATGCGCCAAAACAAATGACCTTCTACAGCTTTCCTACTTACTTGTGCGCACCCATTGCGAACAAAGTTACACATTCACATGAGAGCAGGATGTCATAAGCGAGTGGGCCCGAGAAGGCCTACTCAAACCATCGTGTCATCATCTCATTAATGTGATTAAGTATAATAAGCCACTGGTTCATGACCAATGTCATAAACTAATTCCAATCATCTTAATGTGTGAGTTCTCGAAGACAAGTTTTAAAGGTTTAGGCCCAACTAGGTAATGAATCACGACTAATTCATATTCACTAGATCATAAAAGGATGTCATGGAGATATCAAGTGCGCCTAAGTCGCAAATTTAACTAGTAAGTTCTAATCCCCTGCACTTTCAAGTCAATTTTATTCTCCATACACTTTACTGCATCTAGTTGAAAGATGACGATGCTCCTCCTGCCATATCTATTTCTCGCTTCATAGTTACTTGCAATTAATTCTACTATCCACAAGAAGGAGAGAATAAGCTATCAACTATGACAGCTCCAAAGTAACTTAAGCGCGAATTAGGCTAAAGAGTCTAATTCAACACAATGCTCTCATAAGCGATGCGTCAAATTCTTAGAGTCATAACAACCTTGTCGGCCTTGACCTTTTCATCACTATGCCACAATGTTTGCGCTTAGTGCTAAACGTTATTAAAAAACGTTAGCCTAGCTAAGGAATCATGCAAAGAAGCCCCTTTTCATGTCTCACACTCAAGTGTGGAAACAGTAAGTGTCCAGACTTAAACAAGTTGGCAATGCTAATAGATTTTGCAGTTTCTAAGCGCTAATCTTTTCATTTAATGTTAATAGATTTTGCAGCTTCTAAGCGCTAATCTTTTAACTTCATTTGATATTTCAACGCACACTATTATAGTGCATGAAATTTTGCTCCATCCACTCCCAATAATTGGGTAGAGAGCAAAACACTACTCATACTAGCTACTCGTCTTACACTTAATGACTAATTTATTTAAGCTCGCATTTCTTGGATGACGTGACTCTTGAATGTTACTTCATCTAATGATGTAACATTATTTACAAGTCAAATTACAAAGTCAATACGTGCAGCTCAATAGTCAAGATCATATACAGATCTATTGAGGGCTTACTAATTTCATAACTCCAAAACTCGCCAACCAAAATTACGTAGCGTGCCACTAACCATAGCGCACACATTAGTTTTTATTATGCCAAACAAGGCAACAAAACCACGCCGACTTTGAGTCATGTTTCCTTACTTTGGCTCAATTAAGACTTGACCTAAAGTCTCTAAGACTTTTGCTCATCTAAAGAATGGGATTACATTGTTTACATTTAAATATCTTTACTAACTCTAGGTCAACCAATTAACTTCCATAAGCTAAGTCAATTTAGAGAGAAATTCGCATTGGGATTAATTTGATTAGCATAATATAATTTTGTCACAAAAATCTAAATTAAATAGTGACAATATTACATAAGTCGCAAGATCGAAAATCCGCTATGCTCGTAATCATCTCTTGCGCCACAGGTGACAATTATCCAAAATTTAATTTAATTTATGCGCAAAATATTAGTTTTCGGGAGTTAATCTACAAAGATTTCTCTCAACCAAATAACCTCCCACTGACTATGGCATGTCTAAAAGCATGATAAAATATTCTAATTCCATACAATAGCATCATAATGTAGATTCACAATCAACTCATGCTATGTTGCATTTAATAACAGAATTAAAATAAAAAAATAATTAATCATACTATTCTAATTACAACATATGCAAAAAATAACAATATGCTATATTTAATATTCAAATTATGCCATAACAGAAAGTATATCATTCTGAAATTTTTTGAAATTTTTCTGGAATTTTTTCTAGAATTTTAAATAACTAATAAATACACATAAAATTAAAAATAAATATTCCAGAATCTGGTAAAATGCAATAACCATACCAGTAAATAGTAAACTACAACAATAGTCTACAATAAAAAAATTCAGCCTCAGAAACTTAATCATGCAACACCAGATGCATTTTAAAGCAGAAATAATGAATTATTATTTCAGAAAAAATATTTTTTATTTTTATGACCATTTAACGTAATTCAGAATTAAAAAAAGAACAAACAGAGCCTTAGAACCAAGCCAGTTGGAAAAACGGCTCGGCTCAGCACAACTCAGTGCTAGGCGGCTCAACGGTGGCACGACGCATGGCGCACGCGTGGATGCGCACGTGGCGCGGTGCGGCTAACGCGCGCGTGGGAAGAGCGCCTAGCGCGTGGAAGCGCGTGGTGGCGCGTCGAAGTGCGTGGAACCGCTGGGCGGCGTTATATAGTGCGTGAGGCACACGCGCCGCCTTCCACGGTGTTTTCTGGTCTAATTTTGGTACTGCCGGACTCCACTTTTCACAATAAATACATTTATAGTCTCAAAAATGGCATTTAATGGACATTAAAATGATATGTATCACATTTTCAATATAATTTTCATGCAAATAACATGTATGTATATTTGTATAAAATTATACACATATTTTATCGTATACAACTAAGTACGAAAATACCCATATTAGGCTCTAATACCAATGTAAATCAAAGTATTATATTACAGCGGGAAAAAATATCAGAATCATACTTTGTAGCGAAGAACCTCGTGGGTAAATCACGTGCTTCCAAAATTTGAACAACGAACCCAGCAGTGGAGTGATACTATAAAATGAGTATCACCCACACAAGTTACAGTGCAAAATGACTTGATCGTTGTTTTATGGAAGAGAGTCAGAGAGAGAGTATGGGAAAAATGGTTATGGGTAAAAACCACATAACGTATATCTGATATACGTATCTCATAGATTAACCATATAATCTGATATATAACCACATATATATCAATCTATCCATCTATCCATATCTATTGATATGATAGATATAGATATCCTGAATGGTTATCCAAATAAGTTTTGAATTCAAATTCAAACTTATATGGATAAGGTTCAAAGGGTCATGCCACATGGACGCCCAATTTCTAACAATAGATAAATTAATTTTAGAGATAGAGAATGTTGTTGGAGGACATATTAAACAAAGTGACTAAGCAAAACAAAAAATATACTGTTCTTTCCTATTATTTTGGCTTTATTTTTGAAATTCTTGTACAACCCTCAAATAAATGGTGCCTATGTCAAGACTTTCTCATTGTACATATATAATGAAATGGAAGTGATTGAGACCCCCTCCCCCTTCCCCACCACCCCCACACACACGTGGGGGTTAGTGATTGGAGAAAGAGGAGAAGAAAAAAAGAAAAAAATTGACCAATCACAGGCCAGTAGGGGTCCGGAACATTTTTCATAATGAAACACTTGGCGAATCTATTCTTTCTAGAATTCTTCTTCCTTACACGCCTCTCTTTCTCTCTCTCTCCCTCTCTCTCTCTCTATGGTATATTGTAACATGGTATCATAACCAATAGTTTAACTTAGGGCACCACGTGTGATCATTACACACGCCACTCATGTCGATGCATTGTCAGGCCCGACCCTGAGATTGCCGAGGCCCAAAGCCAATAATCAACTAATAAATTTTTGAGGCTTTTCACATTTTTTTTTTCATTGAATGAAATTTTTTTTAAAAAAAAAAATGAAGATAAAAGACAAAAAATTTGTGTCAAAATCACAAAAAATACTTACAACAATTAATAAGTGTCGCTTGATCCTCGCTCTTCTTGCATTTTTAGAAGCAAATAAATCAATCATACTTGCATAATCTAGTTTTTTTGCAAAATCATTTTCAATAGATAACAATGTTAATTATTTTAAATAGGCCTTTCAATTTTTTAATAGATCAATTTATTTTAAGTTAGTTTGGGTCTTTCTTAATTTTTTTTGGATTTAAAATATACCTAATATATTACAATAAACTATAATAGGATGGACCCTTTTTTTGGGTCTATTTTCAATGGATAATAATGTTAATTTTTTTGAATGGGTCTTTCAATTTTTTAATAGGTCAATTTATTTTAAGTTAGTTTGGACCTTAAAAGATACCTAATATATTACACTAAACCATAATAGAAGGGGCCCATTTTTTGGGTCTATTTTGAGGGGCCCTAGGCCATGGCCTTGTTAGCTAATGCCCAGGGCCGACACTATGCATTGTCACTATGGAGACATAGGGTATGAGAGGGAGATTTATGATCTGGATTGGGCCGTGGTAATGCCGGACAAATTGTGGGCCGAACACATTTGGGCCGTGGTAGCCTGGGCCTATCCAGAAGTGATTGTTGTTCGGTAATGGCAAAGGGCGTGTGGAATTGAGCTACTCGGACTTGGTACGGAAGCCGGTCAAGTGAGGGTTCGGTTGAGATGTCCGCAGCCTCACAGGGTTCCACGGTTCGTGCGTTGCTCGGTTGGAAGGCGCGCACCCGTGGCTCGGCATGAAGGCCTTTGGTTAACGGAGCACCCGTGGCTCGGCATGCCCTACTTCAAGCTCGGCTTTGCCGGAATGCACCTGAGCTCGGCTTTTACGGAGCTCGGTTATTAGAGGATTTGGGTGTGAAGTGCAGCATGGTCGTAGGGAGCCAAGATGCTGCATCCCGGCTGCCGAGCTCCCAGTAGAGTGGGCTGGCAGTTTAGGTAGGTGATGTTCAGCCGGATTTGTGCTGACAGATGGGATAGCAGCACCACGTGTTGGGAGACTGATGGGAGTAGGACAACTTACAAAGATTCACACAACAGAGTATACATATGGGGCATGCATGAGCGGAAGCAATAAATCTAAATCTATTTAGTCCATAAGAGCTGTGCATAGATCAAATGAAATAACATACATATTAACATGGTCTTACAACTTGAATACAAATAAATTAAACTTAAATATTACTTCTTAACAAAAAGGCTTCTTAAGCCAAAACATACAAGAGAAATGAACTATAAAGCTAAGAAGCATGATCTTTAAGATGATACAAAACATGAATCAAAGCATCTTTCACATAAAACTTAGGCGACACCGCCTTCTTGCTCATCACCTACATATATATATAGCAGTCTACTGCCTACATCTACTGTCAAAATTGCGGTCTTCCGTCCACTCATCTTCTGGTTCATTGTCCAGTTCGTCTTTGTCGATTTTGCAACAAGACTGGCCCTGGTCATCTCCAGCAAGATTGTTTCCGCATTCCAAATCGCACCTCTCCTGGCTCCTCGTACCCCTCATTATGCTGCTTTAGTTCGTATCCTTCGCTATCTCAAAGGTACCTTGTTTCATGGTCTTCATTATTCCGCCCACTCCTCTCTTCAACTTCATGCTTTCTCCGATACTGATTGGGCTGGGGATCCTACTAACCGCCGATCTACTACCGGGTTCTGTTTTTTCTTAGGCAATTCTCTTATTTCTTGGTGCAGCAAGAAACAAACTCTTACAGTTCATTCCAGTAAAGAGGCTGAATATCGTGCTCTTATTGATACTACTCAGGAGCTTGTCTGGCTTCGTTGGCTTCTTGCTGACATGGATGTTACCCCCTCTGGTGCTATTGCCTTCTTTTGTGACAATCAGAGTGCTATTGAAATTGCTCCCAATAATGTTTTCTATGATTGCACCAAGCACATTGAGATTGACTGCCATTTTATTCGTCAACACGTCACTCGTGGTACTGTTCATCTCCATTCGATCTTTTCTGTTGATTAACCTGCTGATATCTTCACCAAAGCTCATTCTCCTGGCCGCTTCATTGACCTTGTTTCCAAATTTCAGTTGGTTGATGTTTACCCTCCTTGAGTTTGCGGGGGACTGTAAATAATAATTAATGTATATATGTGTAATGTATAGATTAATAGATAGTGGCTAATAATTGTGCTCACCTTTCGGCTTCAGCTAAAAACTTGCCCTCATGATAGTCTCCCTCATGATGATGTTTTGTAATAGCATAGCATAGCATATCATATTGTTCTCTCCTATATAAAGGAGTGTAGTGTTTTCCTCTAGATTCAGAAGATTGAATACAAGACTTATTTCTTTCTCTTCTCAATTAACTCTCTCAAATTATCAATCTCTATTTCAAAAGAATATTAAAAAATAAAATAAAACAAACAATGATTTCTTACAAATATAACGGAAAATTCTTTGTTAATTTAGTATTTATGAATATTTTAACTCAACAGCAATATTACTTTGTGAAGAGTAAAGAGGACACGTCAAGTATATGCTTTATCTATACTTTTAGCCATTTTAATTTAGAAAATTCAAACTCCGTCTTTTACTCCAACTTGGCAACTTGACTTAGAATAATGTAACCAAAAAACTTAACCCGGAGAAAAGTATATTCTTAAGCATAAAAAACTTTGCCACACCAAAAATATAAAGCAAATGCTATTCGCATTCCCATTTTATAGATGCACTCTATATTTGCACGCAATAAAATTTACATTACACGCCAAATGATGAACTTGGAGTTTAATTATAAAGAACGGGGATGCCAATTGCAATCCCTAATATAATGGGCTAAAGGAGATGCTATTTTCGTCACTTTTGTTATTACTTTAGCAGCGAAGTGACTATTTTATTGCCATTATATTATTTTGCATGATTGTGGAAACATAATTTTCGACATGTCTATGTGGCTAGGCTTAGGGTCAAGGTGGCATGTTTCGACATGAGCTGCACTGAGATATGAAAACGATTTATATTATGGCCGAGATATAAGACGAATAATAAGAGTTCTAATAGAAGACTCTTTAGAGAGATTAATCCTAATCCAACTAGGAGAGATGAATCATAACTAATTTGCTATTTCTAAAGGAAATAAGAGTTCTATTGAAGTATGATCACTAGGAGGATGAGGAGGGCACTAGTATTCTATATAAAAAAATAGGCACCCCATAAGTGGGAGGTATGTGATTTTATATGTGTTTACTTGTGTGAGTTATTGATCTGCTCACCTTTTCAAGTTGTAGATCTCATCTAGTGCATGTGCTCTTCGATTTTATTCCCTGAATCTCTATAAAGGATTCTATTTAGTTGTGTAATCAAATTTTAACACACACAATCACCATTTCATTTCTATTCTAGCACATTGTCTCAATTGTCAGTGCTCTAATAACAATTCAAGGTAACTATTGTCCTTCCCTTTTCTGACGTAGTCCAACTTCGCTAAGTCTAAAAATTCCTATCCATGCCCCCGCCTAAAATTTGGCACATGAATGACATTTGCAATTAATTTGACCAAAAATGCTTTATACCCCCACTGGGGGTCGACCCCCAGTGAGGTGGAGGCCCGTGATTGGGCAAAAAAAAAATTTTTTTTTTTTTTTTTTTTTTTTTTTTTTGGTTGTCAGCCAGTGGGGGGCGCCACCTCACTGGGGGTGCGACCCCTCTGGGGGTATTTAGCAGGGCTCTTAATTTGACATGTATTAGCACACACTTTACTCATCTACCTACATGATATCTTATGCCTTGCAGGCTATATCTCTCCATGTGTTGCACGTAATATGTTATGGGTTGAAGTCTCACTTTTGACCAGACTTGGTTTGACCATCAGTCAACCAAAATTTTCCTCCACCTGATTCACCTTCTTTTTTACTATTTTTTTGGGGGGTTAAATTCGACCTTCTAACACTACTAAAAAAAGCACTTTTTGCAACCGCTATAAACCGTCGCAAATAATAAAAAAACAGTCGCAAAAGACCTTTTGCGACGGCCCATGCGACGGCAAATGGGGGTCGCAAATGTGGGGGTGGCAAATACTTTTTGCGACGGCAAAGCAACGGTCACAAATTATTCGCGACCGCCTAAACTACTTATGGCGACCACTATTTTTCCGTCGCAAAAAACAAAGAAAAACACTAACATGATTTTTGGCGACTATCTTGTTACCGTCGCAAAAAAAAAAAGAAAAAAAGAAAAAGTGTAACGTTAAGCACTCTAAGAGTAGTAATGACAAGAATTTAGACAGTATAGCATTGTAGTTTAATCAAGCATTCCATTTGAGTCTCAAAATTAGAGTCATATGTGAGTTATTACAACTAAAAACTTGGGAAAAGTTCTATTATGAAAAAAATACAATCCATTGGAAAACAACTCTTTGTTGATGTTAGGGTGCGTCTTGAAGAGGACACCCGGATTGCCTCTAGTCTCAACCTGACAGTAAGGCAAGATGTTAAAGCATGCCATTAGATAAAGCATCAGAATTTAAATCTACAAACTCAACTCATGGAGAAAAAAGTATGCACTTCTAAAGATACCACAAAAATTGGCTTTAAAAGGTCATTAATCTTTTAACAGCAGAAATAAACTTAAGGCAACATTATAGTCTCTAAATATGGTGAAGAACTAAGCTCCTGTTTGAATTTCCAACTGAAATTGAATGGGGCCATTCCTTTCTCACAAAAGAATTTAACTTAAAACTCATCAACCTTGAACTGTTATTTCCATAAAGCCTATGAATGACCATATATGAAAAAAATTATAAAATAGAACTCTACTTGAGATTACTCTGTAACATAGTTGACATATAAAAATACAGCAAGATTTAGATAAAATAGGCACGGAACAAGGTGGCGATGAAAGTGGAGAACCCCCATGCGAAAACCATCAGAAATTGCCATTATCTAAATCCTCATCAAGTGACCACATGTTGACAATTGCAGTTCCAAGTTCAAGCAAAGAGAACACAGTTCAGGAGGAAGAAGACATCACTACAAAAACTGAACAAGAAATGGCTGAAGAACAGTCCTCATTTTCCATTCCTGATGCTAAAGACGGGGGTCAAACTGAGGTAAATAATATAGGTAGTCCAAATGAAGTAGAGAAGCACACCAGGGAAGGCGATTTGATGGGAGGGTTTAAATCAGGCCAGGCATTTAGACAGATACAAAAGATCTACATGTCTCACATCAACCAAATCAGCATAACTTTCACATATCAAGGCTACTCTTTAGACAGATACAAAAGGTGTTTCAATTTAACAGGACTGCTCACAGATCTCAATCCTAGGAAACTTCATGAAAGTCATTCAAAACTTTCCTCTAAGTGCACAGTATCATGTGAATAAAAGAAAATGACAGAAGAGAAACCTGGCATGCCTCTGACAGAATTGAGAATCCTTCTTCAAAACAAAGCTGAAAGCCAAAATTTTAACATAAAAAACATGTACGGGCAGAATTATAAGGTTCAGCTGAAAAACATACTAAAATGAATTTGGAACCTGTACTTATCACTAACACCATATGAAAAGACTATATCCTGAAACTCTTCAAGCACCGCCACTGCACATGAATTCATAAGGTTTAAAGCTTGGCCATCATTTGGTTTCTCAAATTCATGACCTTCAGAAAATCTAGGAAAAGTCATAAAACTAAACTGTTGAGTTCTATTAGCAACATTTTAGTACAGCAAACAAGCAAAAAAATTCCATGAATCACTGATTTGACAACAATTGACACCAGCATAGTATGACAACGTTATTTTGTGGAGCTGGGACAAAATTGCACTGTTCATCACTAATCTCATTTGTGTGCGCACGTGTGTTTTCTATTAATAATCTCAATAATACTAAAATTGTTCACACTCATTCATTCTTAGCTGTGAAACTTAATGTTCAACAACCAAAAAATCCAAATATTAAAGATTCATGCTCCAATATACAAGGGATCCTTTACCAGTACATTTTGGGTATAACAACTAGAGGTAATACCCAGAGAAATGCATACCTATTCATTTCTTTTGAAGCTTGCTGCCCACTAGATGCATCTGACACCTACAATATGTTAGTATAATGTGTTAATAATTTCCATATGTATATATACAAATTGATAAAACGTAAAATTTGTTAATTTGTAAGTATTGCACCTCTCTCAAGCTCATACTCCCAGCCACACCCTGTGACTCTAAGAACAAAACACGTGCCGTTAGGTTCTTGATCATCGTAGTGAACCTAGACTCAACGTCTTGTGTCACACGCTGTGTGATCTCATCAATAAATGAAGGGGCTGCTAATGATTGGGATGAGCTGCTGCCTCGCGTATACACTGCACTCCAGGGCACTCCTCTCCCATAGGTCTTACAATACCCATGTCCATCCTTCCCAAGGATTTGATGGTAAATCCCATCGCAATACTCAATTGTATGTTGCTCCTTAGGA
>NW_021027480.1:207076-219222 GCF_004153795.1 Camellia sinensis | reverse complement strand
GTCGTTTTGACATGAATGAGTGGGCCGAAGGCCGTTTTGACACGAATGAGTGGGCCGAAGGCCGTTTTGACACGAATGAGTGGGCCGAAGGCCGTTTTGACACGAATGAGTGGGCCGAAGGCCGTTTTGACACGAATGAGTGGGCCGAAGGCCGTTTTGACACGAATGAGTGGGCCGAAGGCCGTTTTGACACGAATGAGTGGGCCGAAGGCCGTTTTGACACGAATGAGTGGGCCGAAGGCCGTTTTGACACGAATGAGTGGGCCGAAGGCCGTTTTGACACGAATGAGTGGGCCGAAGGCCGTTTTGACACGAATGAGTGGGCCGAAGGCCGTTTTGACACGAATGAGTGGGCCGAAGGCCGTTTTGACACGAATGAGTGGGCCGAAGGCCGTTTTGACACGAATGAGTGGGCCGAAGGCCGTTTTGACACGAATGAGTGGGCCGAAGGCCGTTTTGACACGAATGAGTGGGCCGAAGGCCGTTTTGACACGAATGAGTGGGCCGAAGGCCGTTTTGACACGAATGAGTGGGCCGAAGGCCGTTTTGACACGAATGAGTGGGCCGAAGGCCGTTTTGACACGAATGAGTGGGCCGAAGGCCGTTTTGACACGAATGAGTGGGCCGAAGGCCGTTTTGACACGAATGAGTGGGCCGAAGGCCGTTTTGACACGAATGAGTGGGCCGAAGGCCGTTTTGACACGAATGAGTGGGCCGAAGGCCGTTTTGACACGAATGAGTGGGCCGAAGGCCGTTTTGACACGAATGAGTGGGCCGAAGGCCGTTTTGACACGAATGAGTGGGCCGAAGGCCGTTTTGACACGAATGAGTGGGCCGAAGGCCGTTTTGACACGAATGAGTGGGCCGAAGGCCGTTTTGACACGAATGAGTGGGCCGAAGGCCGTTTTGACACGAATGAGTGGGCCGAAGGCCGTTTTGACACGAATGAATGGGCCGAAGGCCATTTTGACAGAAATGAATGGGCCGAAGGCCGTTTCGACATAAGTGAATGGGCCGAAGGCCGTTTTGCCATGAATGGAAACCCGAATGGGCCAAGGGCCAGAATGTTTGGAACTACAGTTACTTGATTTGCATTTCGTATAGTTATATATATCTGTTAAATAGAAATATGAATTGGGCCCAAGGCCGTTTGGAACATGTTGTTCTACATTGTTATGTAACTTCTGTATTTGATTTGATATTATTCACTGGGCTTTCGCTCATGCTCATTCATGTGTTTGTAGGTGAGCTAAGAGAAGTCCAGACCCAGCCTCAGTGAAGTCTGTATGGAACAACTAAGGTTTTGAGAGAGTCAGCCCCTTGTGTCTCACGCACGAGACCCGTCTTCGCCCTTTTGTTATGTATTTATATTTTGTCAGGTTGGCGAAGTTTTGAATGCGTCTATATGTAGTTTTGCGTGGCTGACTTAGATTTGAATGATCCTATCTGTACAGTACTTATGTTACTACACTTTCTGTTGTGAGTTATTAACATATGTATGTCTGGAATGTTATGATGTGCATATAAGCACGGCTCTATGGACAAAGTTTTAAAATTGTTTCCGTTTGGCCCCTTTTACTCTGATGAGTTTTGTCTTATTTGGATTGAGGCCGTAGGTAATCTCGTGATTACTGGCCGGTTATGGCCTTAACCCAGAGGGGCGAGTTCGGTTCGTGACAATGAACCTCTCTCCCAAGTAATAAGCCCTACCGAAAGGGCCCTAGAAAAAATCTGCATGGTAGTGGCATGCCATGTAGCAACGTAGATCGTCTTCGCTGCTTGGAGGATGCCCATTCAAGGGTGCCAATCAACCTGTGAACAAAATGTGCAAGCTAAGTGTCAGATATTAGGGGTTAAACAGGATGGAAACAACAGTGTGGAAATTGTACCCTATCTGCAGTGACGGTGTCGAAGAAGCGGCAGAAATAGGGTAAGTCACGGTCTATGCCAGCGTTACTCGAATTGAGAGTTGTAGTACCGGGAGCGGGGTACGGGCAACTCAATTGGCCTCACAAGGACCGGAGCAAGGGAAGTGAAAAATGTGTAAACCCATAGTGCAAGAAGAGAAATGCAAGTGAATAAGCAAAGGAGATGAGTAGATGCAAACAAGGAATATAAAGAAAAAAAAACAGAAAAGTAGCTAAACAAAATAGTAAGTGTGAGATATAACTCCCAGACTCTCCAATAGCCGCCGAGTGCATCCACTTTTCGACAGGAAACGCAGTTCATATAACAGTATAGAGTGGCCAGGCCGGCACCACCCAGTCATACCCCACCACCTGTGGTAGATGCACCAATGCGCTCAAGAGATATAGCTCCACGGTACTTTCCCTATTAGCAAACATGGTACTATCAAGGAGATACATGAGGAAGCCACGGGTGTACAGGGCGACCTCCTCTGGAGTAGCTGGCTGAAGGTCGGTAAAGTGATCCAGGAACCAACTGTACCTCACCATCCAGGGACCGGTAGCGTCTGGGATTGCACCAAGAAGATGAAGTTGTGTAACTCTCCACTGCGCCATGTCGGGATCAAAAGGAATCGGGCCGCCAACCCCAACTCGTAGGCCAGTGAGCATCAAGAAGTCATATGGGGTCAGGGTCCACTCCCTGATCAATGAGAAGTGGAACGAATCTGTTGTGTCCTACCATCTCTCCATTAGGGCCCCATAGAGTAGTGGCTTGGCCGGTATCTGTACCAATCCTGAGCTGAAAGGCCCAAAGCCGGCAACGTCAAACAAAGTGCAGACCTCTGTAGGAAGCCACTCGTACCAGTGCCGGGGATTGGAAATGGATCCATAGCCACCGAGCCTCCTGGCTATCACTTGTAGGTTGGGAATGTTATCAATAGGTGCATTATATTAAAGGATAATTTGTTTACAAGATTCAAACTGTGCACAAAAACAACAAGCAAAGGAAAGATTGTTTACCGTGGAGGCATCGGTGGACAAGTGCTCCACATGCTCTCGCAACAGAATGTCCTTGTCAATCCCAAGGATAAGACCCTCGAAGCGCAAGATACCGCCAGGGGTCAAAGCATGTGTATGTGGCTGGTAGGTGACCGCATCAAATGGTCTATCGGCAAGAGGAGGCAACATAGGCTCAGGAACGTCCTCGACCTCTATATCTGCACCTAGGATGCTACCAATACCCATAACAGGGTCGGGGATGGGAACCTCATCACTAGCCATAGTGAGAAAAATGAAGAAAAATTGAGCAAGTGAGTGAGTTTGAGTGAAGGTCTAAACCCTAGGAGAGATAAAACAAAGAGAGAGTGAGGAATCAAAGGGGAAGAGAGAAAAGTGTAGGTAAATGTGTGAGAATCTAAGAAAAATCAAGAGAAAACTCAAAACTCAACCAAATCAAATTTTGTTCGGTTCAAAACATAGATGAGTGAGCGGGTTGTACGAAAAAAATTCGAAGGGTTTATGGGTTTTGCGAAAATAGGGAAAATCTAGAGAGAGAGGAAGCTTAGAGAGAGAGTGGAGAAATTTTCAACCTAGGGTGTGAGCAAAATAAGGGATTGGTTCACAGGCGAGCCTTTTACCAAAATCTACCCCTGCCGCTGTCGCAACCCGGCCGGCTCTATTGGATCCCAGCCATGCTTCATTTAGGCCCGGCCGGCTCCTAATGCAACCCATTTTTTTTTTTTACTTTGTTTATTTTCGTATTAGGCTTGGGAAAGTGAAAAAGAAAGGGGGAAAAAAAGCAAAAAGAGAATAGAAAAAACAGAGTGAAGAGAAAAGGAAAAAATAGAAGAAAGGAAAAAAAAAAAGAGAAATGAGGGAAGGGAAAAAAGAGAAGAGAATTTGTCCTTCTTTGTTGGCTTTGTTTTGTGGCTCTATTTTATGATTTTGTTACATTATTTCATTAGGTTGTTTCGTTAGTTCATAATTTGATTCAAATTCATGAGTTGTTCCATTAATGTATTTGATTTGTTAGCTTATATTTGTTTCAAATTTATATTTGTTCCGTTAATCCATCTCATTATTACCGCGGAATCATGGTCTAAATTGCATGCTTTTCTTTCAAGGATTGAGTATTAGGCCTGTGTTCAAAACTTTTTTTGACAACATTTGTTTCCATTGTTTTGAAGCTTTGATTAGTTTGTTAGAGTTGACATTCAAATCTTCGTCAAAATTCGTGTTTACGCGTTGTACTTTGATTTGAGTTATCTATGTGGGCTTTCTTCATCTCCGAGACCTTCTCGAGATGAAATATTTTCGCTTTACCGTATTGAATTTTTATTTGCTCTTTCGTTGATCCAATTTTCTCCTCTCACGTGAGACGCATTTGGACTTGTGCATCTTACCTCCTTTCGCATGAAACGCATTAGGATCTCGAGTTTCCTTGGTAAAAAACATCATACGCTTGGTGTTCACACCATCTTCTTCCTTTCACGTGAGACGTGTTGGGATTGTTGTTTTCCCCGGTTAAAAATAGTAGGTGAGCTTGTTGTTCACACCACCTTTCCTCCTCTCACGTGAGATGCATTTGGATTGTTGTTTTTCTCGGTTAAAAACATTGTGTGTGCCTGGTGTTCACACCACCTTTCCTCTTCGGTTAAAAATATTAGGTGCGCCTGGTGTTCACACCATCTTTCCTCCTTTCGCATGAGACAAATTTAAAGTTGTTTTTCCTCGATTAAAAATATCAGGTGCACCTGGTGTTCACACCATCCTCCCTCCTTTCATGTGAGACATGCTTGGAGTTGTTTACTCGGTTAAAAACATCAGGTGCGCCTGTTGGTCATACCACTTTCCATCCTCACTGTGTGAGATGCAGTTAGGAGCTTTTCCCTTCTCTACGTGAGACGTAGTTTGGCTTACATTTTCTTACATCCTTTTTGTGTGAGAAGCATCTTGGTTTGTATCTTTCATCCTCCTTGTAGACACTCCATTTTTTACTGCCCTTAAGACTTGGGCGCCACTAATTGATCACTCGATGACGGAAGTTGTGCTATGCAAACGTTCGATTTCTTCAGCAAGAAGAGCTTCTAAATCCCAACCTTACACCCCATTTTAGACCAAAACTATTTTGACCAAAATTATTTTAGACCTTAAAACCCTCTCTTTCAAAATATTTTTGAAAATTCTTTTACAATGTACCGAGGCTCACATTTTATTAAAATATTGCGCTTTTCTGTAAACTGAGCAAGGACAAAGTGAAAATAAATGAAAGAGAGGCGAACTCTTTGAAAAAATCTTTAAAACATCTTATTTATAGGTTTGGAGTTGAAGAAAATAAGAGTGGAGGGAAGAAAACTAGTTGGGAAAGTGGTTAAGCTTGAAAGCGTTAAGGGAAAACCGAGCAGCCACACTAAATCAAGCCTATCCTTTTGTTCACTTGGAATTTAGTTTTGAGGCCACCACCATTGGAAAGTAGACTTCTAGGGCTTCAGTTTAGACCTAGGAATCTCCTAAAGCCGAGTCAGGATGAGGGAGATATGACTGTTTGAAGTTAGGCATCAATCCGATTAAACCAAAAACTGAGCAACCTTCACTAAAATAGGCATATGTATTTTTACACTTAGAATTTAGTTATGAGGCCACACCATTGGAAAGTAGACTTCCGGGGCTTTAATTTAGACTCAAGAATGACTTGAAAATGAGTCCGAATGAAGGAGTTACGTCTATTTGAAGTCGAGCCTGGAAGCAGATTTTTGATGGCCGGCAATGCATCATTGATGACCGGCAATGGACACTTCTGGCCGGCCGGCCATGTGCCGGCCACCAATGTAAAGCCCAAATATTTTCTCCAGCTGTTTCCACAAAGTTCCAGCTGTCCTTTTTTAGATATTTTCGAGATAGGCTCGTTTTTTCTATATATACTTGACCTCTCTATCATATTTCAAGGTTTGAAACATTTTAAGAGTGAAAATATTTTTAGAAAAATCCTCTCTATACAATTCTCTCTCTCTTTTACAACTTGCATAGCCTTTACTCAAGCACTCCAAACCAAACCTAGAGAGCTTCTTGCTGAGATGATTTGAGCTTGAATTTGAGCTCTTGAAGCACTTGAGAGTGGAATTGGTGGATTTTGACTTAAGGGTTTATTCTTCTTCAACAGGTATAACTTCTCTTGCCTTTGAACCATCTTTACACCACTTGTTTTCCATCTTTTCTTGCTGTTTTTAAGCTCTTTAAAACCTGTTTTTATAGGCTGAAGCATGTGGTTTAAGGCCAATAAAGTAGAGGGGTGGTTTACCCTTCTTTGTACCTTGTTTTGGAGGCCTTTGCCCTTGTGTTTCCTACCCTTTTACTATCTCTTTCTAATCCTTTAAACACTATTTTTCAAAGTTATTTTAGTGGCAAAAAACATGTTTTGAAGTCCAAAAATTGAGGGGGTAGCCTCCCCTCCTTGTGTTTTGTTTACTAGCCTAGCATGCTCTATGTTTTAGCCTATTTTTCTAGCTATTGTTAGCTGAATTCCAGCATGTTTTAGGACTACTTTAGACCTGTTTTAAGACTGTTCTTAGACGTTGCATTTGAGTCTTGTTTTGCATGCTTGTAGTGCAATGGTCCTCACAAACTTGGTGTTTTAGGCCATTAGACACCTCTTGTTTGAGTTGATTACATGCTTTGGTGTTGTTTTGCACTTCATTTCAGCACTAAGCACCTCTGCAACCTCCCTCCTTTCTTGGTTTTTCTTTTTACTTTGAAAGTGGTTTCAAGTCATTTGTGTGCCTAAGTGTGGAATTGAGGTTTCAAACTTAATGGTTTAATCCCTTTGGGGGTTCATTACCAACGGTATGAGACTTCTTTCATACCCAAAGCAACTTGTGTTTTGAGCCTTCTTTCCATTAGAGGACTCTAACTCACCTTTTGGACTTAATTGGATTAAGGAATGGTTGGTGAGTTAAAATGAGTAAGTAACAACTTGGGACTAAAATTGAACAAGATAATAACTTGTGTGTTGTGTGTTCAATTGGACGTTAATTGAACATAAGGAAAATTAGGACATTTCATACTCAATGTGATGAAATGTCTCAAGTTTCCAAGGTCTCCATTGCCCTTGATCATGCATGATAGGATGATGGTTCTTGAGTGTCTTGTTTTGCATTCATTGAGCTTTCACATCTTGAATCACAAGCCATCATGCAATGAAATTGCTTGGATTGGTGGTTTGTGATTTAAGTTCTCAACTCCTTGGATTTAGTCATGAAAATGAGGGATGAATTGTGCAAACAATCCTTGGAAATACCCTTTCTTTGCTCTGTTTGTCCTTTATTGCAATATGATGATCCAGTGCATCAGTGGTCGGCAGACCACTATCCATGGTTGGTAGTGCACCATAGATGGCCGGCAGGTGGCCGGCAAGCTTCAACAGTGGCCGGCTGGCAACTGATGCAAATATCAGCAAAATATTGGTAAGTTGGAGCAAACTGGTTCTGGAAGTGTTCAACTGTGCAAACATAGGCTTTCGAGAGCAAAGCGGAGGTCTTTTCGAGTGGAAACTGAGCATGCGCATACACATCTTTCATTTCCCGAGGTGGAACAACAAATTAGCTTTGTTTAATTACTTAGTTTAATTATTAGTTGCATTTGTTTTGTAATTATTTAATTAGTTTGTTAGCTAATTAATTCGTTCAGTGTTGTAATAATTAGTTAATTAGTTTAGCTAGTTATTCATTTCGTTTTGTAATAAGTAGCTTAATTAGCTTAGCTTAGTTAGTTTATTCGGACTCTCCTTCGTGAGAGCAAAATGTTGTAATAATGTGTATGTCTTCCAACCCCACGTCTTTCTCCCTTTTACTTAACCGCTTTCGATGGTTAGTTTAGGGTCATGTTTCAATTGGCATACGTTATGCTTGCATACATTCATCTTGGCTTGCATGCACCAAGGCTCGGCACATTATTCAAACTATATTGTTGTTTCAATACATCTTTGAATACGTGTTTAACCGCATGTTATCAAATTAATTCATATGCCATATTTGTAGCCGAGCCTATTTAATTGCCTCCATTACGCCATTACTGGCAGTTGAGCTTCCCTTTTGTACTTAGATTTGAATATGAGTAACCGTTTGAAGACACGTCATCTTGCATCCCGTTTATTTGATCTAGTGTTACTCGGATCATGTGAGGACCAATGTTTATTGTCACGTGTACGATCAGGATTAAAGGCTTGAATAACCTTCCTTTATTACCCTTACTATGCCACGTGTCGAACTGTAACTGGCTTTTACAAAATATGTAGCCAACAGTCGGCCACCAATGTAAAGCCCAAATATTTTCTCCAGCTGTTTCCACAAAGTTCCAGTTGTCCCTTTTTAGATATTTTCGAGATAGGCTCATTTTTTCTATATATACTTGACCTCACTATCATATTTCAAGGTTTGAAACATTTTAAGAGTGAAAATATTTTTAGAAAAATCCTCTGTACAATCCTCTCTCTCTTTTACAAATTGCATAGCCTTTTCTCAAGCACTCTAAACCAAACCTAGAGAGCTTCTTGCTGAGATGATTTGAGCTTGAATTTGAGCTCTTGAAGCACTTGAGAGTGAAATTGGTGGCTTTTGACTTAAGGGTTTATTCTTCTTCAAGAGGTATAACTTCTCTTGCCTTTGAACCATCTTTACACCACTTCTTTTCCATCTTTTCTTGCTGTTTTTAAGCTCTTTAAAACTTGTTTTTATGGGCTGAAGCATGTGGTTTAAGGCCAATAAAGTAGAGGGGTGGTTTACCCTTCTTTGTACCTTGTTTTGGAGGCCTTTGCCCTTGTGTTTCCCACCCTTTTACTATCTCTTTCTAAGCCTTTAAACACTATTTTTCAAAGTTATTTTAGTGGCAAAAAACATGTTTTGAAGTCCAAAAATGAAGCAGGTAGCCTCCCCTCCTTGTGTTTTGTTTACTAGCCTAGCATGCTCTATGTTTTAGCCTATTTTTCAACCTACTGTTAGCTAAATTCCAGCAAGTTTTAGGACTGCTTTAGACCTGTTTTAAGACTGTTCTTAGCTGTTGCATTTGAGTCTTGTTTTGCATGCTTGTAGTGCAATGGTCCTCACAAGCTTGGTGTTTTAGGCCATTAGACACCTCTTGTTTGAGTTGATTACATGCTTTGGTGTTGTTTTGCACTTCATTTCAGCACTAATCACCTCTACAACCTCCCTCATTTCTTGGTTTTTCTTTTTACTTTGAAAGTGGTTTCAAGTCATTTGTGTGCCTAAGTGTGGAATTGAGGTTTCATACTTAATGGTTTAATCCCTTTGGGGGTTCATTACCAACGGTATGAGACTTCTTTCATACCCAAAGCAACTTGTGTTTTGAGCCTTCTTTCCATTAGAGGACTCTAACTCACCTTTTGGACTTAATTGGATTAAGGAATGGTTGGTAAGTTAAAATGAGTAACTAACAACTTGGGACTAAAATTGAATATGATAATAACTTGTGTGTTGTGTGTTCAATCGGACGTTAATTGAACATAAGGAAAATTAGGACATTTCATACTCAATGTGATGAAATGTCTCAAGTTTCCAAGGTCTCCATTGCCCTTGATCATGCATGATAGGATGATGGTTCTTGAGTGTCTTGTTTTGCATTCATTGAGCTTTCACATCTTGAATCACAAGCCATCATGCAATGAAATTGCTTGGATTGGTGGTTTGTGATTTAAGTTCTCAACTCCTTGGATTTATTCATGAAAATGAGGGGTGAATTGTGCAAACAATCCTTGGAAATACCCTTTCTTTGCTCTGTTTGTCCTCTATTGCAACATGATGATCCAGTGCATCAGTGGCCGGCAGACCACTATCCATGGCCGGCAGTGCACCATAGATAGCCGACAGGTGGCCGGCAAGCTTCAACAGTGGCCGGCTGGCAACTGATGCAAATATTAGCAAAATATTGGTAAGTTAGAGCAAACTGGTTCTGGAAGTGTTCAACTATGCAAACATAGGCTTTCGAGAGCAAAGCGGAGGTCTTTTCGAGTGGAAACTGAGCATGCGCATACACATCTTTCATTTCCCGAGGTGGAACAACAAATTAGCTTTGTTTAATTACTTAGTTTAATTATTAGTTGCATTTGTTTTGTAATTATTTAATTAGTTAGTTAGCTAATTAATCCGTTCAGTGTTGTAATAATTAGTTAATTAGTTTAGCTAGTTATTCATTTCGTTTTGTAATAAGTAGCTTAATTAGCTTAGCTTAGTTAGTTTATTCGGACTCTCCTTCGTGAGAGCAAAATGTTGTAATAATGTGTATGTCTTCCAACCCCACATCTTTCTCCCTTTCACTTAACCGCTTTCGATGGTTAGTTTAGGGTCATGTTTCAATTAGCATATGTTATGCTTGCATACATTCATCTTGGCTTGCATGCACCAAGGCTCGGCATATCATTCAAA
This sequence comes from Camellia sinensis, assembly GCF_004153795.1. Classification (NCBI taxonomy): domain Eukaryota; kingdom Viridiplantae; phylum Streptophyta; class Magnoliopsida; order Ericales; family Theaceae; genus Camellia; species Camellia sinensis. The sequence continues at coordinate 208,883 of NW_021027480.1, read as the reverse complement.
CTATATTGTTGTTTCAATACATCTTTGAATACGTGTTTAACCGCATGTTATCAAATTAATTCATATGCCATATTAGTAGCCGAGCCTATTTAATTGCATATTGCATGTGTTGCAATAGACATCTCGCATAGTTAGGAAACATGCATATTTTTCTAACTCATATCTTTTTGGCTTGGAGTACTAGGTGAGTTTTTAGTGCTTTAACATACTTGCATGAGTGTGAGTGACTGCTATGTCTAGCATGCTTACCATGAGGCTAAATGCTTACTTGTTAAACTGCTTGAATGCCTGTGGATGAAGGCTTGTTGCTTGAATTGGAACGATTCAACGAATGTAAGTTTTAAGCCCACTTTGTTGAGTGGCAAATCAGTTTTAAGCCCACTTTGTTGAGTGGCAAATCCGCAAACTTTAAGCCCACTTGAGGTGACAAAATCAAACCCTTTTCGCAAAACAAACATAAAATTGAGTTGTTCCAATTTGAGCAAACTAGTCTATACTTGCTTGTGCGCATCACATAGTAATGCTAACCTAATAACCAGAATAAGAGCATATCATGTTGATAAAAAATCATGTTATGAATAGTAGAGGCCGATCTTTGATCGGGCAAGCAGGGGTGCTCAATTCATGACCTTTCCCTCTCATACCTAAGTTCCCAAGCTGAGGCAACTTTGGTAATGACGGACACGTGGCCTTTGGCACGAGTCATGGTGTAGACACCCCATTTTTGACCGTCCTCAAGACTTGGACGTCACCATTTGAACACTCGGTGATCATCCATGTTTGTGTTCGTTTGGAGTTCCCGGAGGCCTCGGCTACGCGCCTTGCCTCAGGATCTCCGAACTCGACCGTTTAGTGTCTGGTTTTGCACCGAACACTTGCATTTTGCCTTTGAGAGGCAGGGTAGGGCTTGTAGACCATCCCCACCCATCACCGGCAGTGGCTAGAGGCCACCGGCTGGTTTTTGTTGCCACCGGCAATGTATATTGCCAGTCGGCACTTTTTAGTGCCAGTCGGCACTCAATTTTGCCAAAATGGCATTTTTGGCCGGCCGACTACTGTGCATCTGCTTTTGCAAATATTTTAAGACAGCTGTCTTGCTTTTGCTCCCCTCCATACACGTGTGTGGAGGGATCTCCCTCTTATGAAGCTTGTCTTGTAAGCTTTACAAGACAAGAAGCTTCTATAAGGAGAGAGGCTCTCTCTTGTTGCTAGGGTTAGAGAGTTTAGACATTTTAGAGAGAGAAAAACACAGACCAAGCTCTGGTTTTAGGGTTTGAGTTACATACACATCCTATCTCTATATTACACTTGTGTGTGTTTTAGTCCATACTATTGCACACAAGCACCTAGTGTTTCACCTTCCTCTTGAAACTAAGGTTCTAAGGGCTTGTTCTTGAGGTTCTTGACTGGTTTGGAGCCTAAGGAAGGCCATTGGAGCATCATTGTTGAAGAGGACTTCAAGGGTAAGAATCTTACCCCCTTTTTCCCCATTCTTGCATTATATTTTTACCTGTCTTAAAATCGTTTTTGAGCTTGGTGTATAATACAAAAAAGTTCTTTTTTTAGTCCCTCTAAATTGTTTGTTTAGAGTGTTTTGTGGTTTGGAGGTGTTTGACCCCTCCTAGGCCTTGAAAGGCCTCATTTTGTGCTATTTTGTGCTAGTTTCGAGACTTTGGTGTTTGGGCCTCTTCACCACTGAAATCTTGAGGGATTTCAGTGGTGAAGAAGGTGCCTTGAAGGGGCTCGGCGCATCATACTAACTGCATTTGTATTTCAATTCGGTTCGAGAATACTTGTTAGCTGTTGC
>NW_021027480.1:114571-156069 GCF_004153795.1 Camellia sinensis | reverse complement strand
AGAGAGAGATCTGGAAATTTGTTATGTTTGGATGTTTTACACCCTTGTATTCATGAAAATGTTTATGGCCTATATCATATCTTGGCATAATGTTGTATGGGTATGTTATGTTATTTATCTTCTTATCTTGAGGAGGCATGCTTATGTGAATTTTATTTTATTGTTTAGTTGGACTAACCTTGACTTAAAACACTTAATTCAACCGGAAACCTAATTGGGTGGTATGGGTTTTCGAACACTTGAGTAATGAAAGATGAGAAAATGTGATATATGTTTGTTGGGATGCGTTCCCTATTCTAGGTTAAAACTTGCGCAAGTGATTTTCGGGACCCTTGAATGGAGCGGTTGTATTCGGACCCTAGGTGGTTTTGGTGTAAGGAGGGATTCGGGCAAGGCCCTATTTTACCGTCTCTTTTGAGGCCCTGCGGTTGGCGCTACGCGGTATATAACCGTTGGTAGGCATCCGAGTTTAGTTCTGCAACAAAGCAGCAAAAGAGGGGGCATACCGAATAATTGCGTTCGATTCTTGTGGTCGGGAGGACGGAATCTCTTTGGGGGATTTCTAGTTACTAACATCAAACTTAACTCTTAATGTATTTATTTGTTTATTGGAGTATCATGCTTTACTACTTGTGTATAAATGTGATTGTGTATTGGATTGGGAAAAAGGGGTGGGGTGTGTGTGTGTTTACTAGGCATTCAAAGCTCACGGCGTATCATGCCAGGTGACAAAGCGAACTCATAGCGGAAGACGACGAGCCGGAAACCTTTGAAGACTTTTGGTTATCTTAGGAATACTAGAATTTCCTTTTTGTTATTTTGTAAGACTCATATGAGTTTAAAACTTTCTTTTTGGGATGTAATGTAATGAAACATCTTTTGAAGCAAGTATAATTGCGGCTGGTATGTATTTATATTCCTATGTATGTACCTTATCGTTGCTTATGAGACCTTGTGCCAATGCCTTGTAAGATGTCAAAAAAGGGTAGTGCGCTGCCTAAGAAAGCTGGACTTAGAAAGGAGGCTATTTTGACTCCTCCAGCGATCTGGGATCTTACTTGGTTATTGACCATAGGACTCACTAGTGACTTCCCTTGACTACAACCTATAGTGTAGAATCGGGGCGTCACAACTGTACTGTTCTAATAGGGATTAAGTCCCTGTCCTGAATGATTGTATATATTGTACATGTATGTATAGACTGTTCTGTTATGAATGTGTATATATATGAAAAGTCTTTTTGCATACAGACTGTCACAGCTCATTGGACATATTTTAATTACTGTATTGGCTTCTGCCAGCCCCTGTACTCTGTAATTCTGTATTACTGTTAAGCAGACCTTCGGTAATCTCGGATTACTGGCTGGTTACGGTGCTAAACCCATAGGGGCGGGTTTGGGTCGTGACAGAAGCGTGTATCGCTAGTTTGGAAGCTGCCCTGGAACTAGCGGCAAAATGGTTAGATGTTATCAGGGACTCAAACCTAGTGGTGTCTTAAGCAAATGGAGACTGGAAGGTCAAAGAAGAAAAGATGAAGATTTATCACCAGACCTTGGATGCTCTGATTCCTAGGTTTGAAAAGCTGACTTTCACGCATTTACTAAGAGAGAACAACAGGTTCGTTGATGCCTTATCAACTCTATCTTGTATGATAGACATCTTGCTTGGAGTTCGGTTGTGTCTGATCATCATTGAGCAAACATATACGCCATCCTATGAAACTATTGCCGCAATAGATGAAGCGCAAGATCAAAACCCTTGGTATTATCATATTTGGAACTTCTTAGAAAGGGAGGTTTAGCCACCAGGGACAAATGCCAAAGACAAAAAGGCAATACGGCGGATGGCCGTTCAATTTATCATCTGCGGAAGTAAACTGTTCAAGAGAGGTCATCTGGGAATGCACAAGTTGTGTGTCGAAGCAGAGGAATCTAAGCGCCTAATGGAGGCCATCCATGGGGGAGAGTGCAGAGCACACATGAACGGAGTAATGTTAGCCCAGAAGATTCTCAGGCAAGGTTACTACTAGTCCACCATGGAAGAGGATTGTATCGGTTTTGTTCGGCGATGCCACAAATGCCAATCACATGAACATCCTACTGTCGAAGCTATACAACATGACTCACCATGGCGTTTTTCAGTCTGGGGAATCGATGTCATTGGGGAAGTCACACCGAAAGGGTCGAATGGGCATGAATACATTCTGGTGGCAATTGACTACTTCACGAAGTGGGTGGAAGCTCAGTCTCAGTCCTACGCAGTATTGAAAGCAACGCATGTGGCTGAGTTCATTTGAAACAACATCATTTGCTGTTGTGGAGTCACAAACGAGATCATTTCAGATAATGGCTCCCATTTCAAGAAAGAAGTGATCGACTTGTTAGATAAATACAATGTGGCATTTCATAAGTCATCTACATATTGGCCGCAAACCAACGAAGCTGTTGAGGCTGCCAACAAGAACATCAAGCATATTCTGCAGAAAATGGTTGAGACCTATAGAGACTGGCCAGACAAATTGCCATTTGCACGCTAGGGCTACAGAACTTCAATCCGGACGTCTACAGGGGCAACTCCTTACTCTCTTGTCTATGGGATGGAAGTTATTTTGCCAATCGAAATAGAAGTTCCGTCACTGCGAGTTATGGTTGAGTGTCAAATAGCAGAAGCGGACTGGTAACAGAGTAGGTTCGAAGAACTGATGTTGTTTGATGAGAGAAGGCTGAAAGCACTGTACCATGTTTAGGGTTATTTACGCAGGATTTCTAGGGCATTTAACAAGAAGGTTAAGTCCCAGAATCTCAAAGAGGGAGATTTGGTGCTGAAAGACAATCAAGCTCTTGTCCATGACCTTAGGGGTAGGTTCAGATCTAATTGGACTGGTCCTTACATCATCAAAACTATCTGGTTGGGTAGAGTTATTATTCTCATGGACCTGGATGGCCTAGAATTTTTCTCAACCAATCAACATGGCCAAGTTAAAGAAATACTATCCCTGAGAGGCTCGCTAGGCCAAAAACTTGGAAGGGCGACCTAGGTAAAAGTTAGAGCACAAAAAATTGAAAATAAAGAAAAATTGAGCCCACAAAGTTGAAAACCCTAAAGGGAAGCCTTAGCAAAAGTTAGAGCGTAAAAGGAGAGAATTAATACTCGAGTGAACCCGAACCGAACTACGTAAGGCCTAATTCCCATCTTCGGGATACCTAGGCAACTTCATCCTGAAGTTCGGCCGTAAACACCTCCAATATCAACTGTCTTGTCCATGTGTTTGATCAGGTCATCTTGTCTGTTCTTTATCTAAGAGTTCGGTTGTGATCTTTACTCTGAGGAGAAGAGCTGGCTACAGTGCTGAGCGGTGCTATTTCAATCAAGGGGCAATTTTTGACCTTTGGATTCGGGGTTGTACATCTCGAGGATTGATTCCGTGCGTGTCAAGTGATGGTCCTTATCGAAAATGGTTTTGAAAGGTTTTAATAAAAGTTAATTTTGTTTGCCTTTTACAACTTAGACCATTTTTGGACCAAAGGGAAAACGTTTAGTGCTCACAACTTTAATTTCATTGATTTCAATATAAAGTTCTCCAACTCTTGATACAAATCAAAGTTGCTTTTTTTACATTCAAAAAACTTGAAAAGTAAGATTTAAGCAATAAACTAGGGGCATAGATGAGTCAGGTGCTCCCGCGTCCCCTGCTCGTGTTCGTGGAGGCTTCTAATGCCAAGGTAAGCCCGGATTGTGCCTCATCCTTAAGCTAAGTCAGACACTCGCTAGAAAGGGCGCAACTGAAATTAGGGGCAGGGGCCAGAAGCTCTCTTGTCCTCTAAGCAATGAGGTACCTAGCTAAATATGAGCCTCAGATGAGGAACGAAACAGGGTACTCTCCCCTATTTTCTGGGTAGGTCTGGTCATGTCCAAACTAATGTCTAAACCTGAACGGAAAGTATAATACATAGCGTGTAAGGCCGATCAGCTGAATGCTAGGTTGCCGAGTCATGCTGTAACTCATTTCAGTTAAGTTAAGCCAGGGGCAACGCCAAGCAATATCAGCAGCAGACTTGTTGCACATCCAGTGACACCGCCATCCCTCATTCGGGAAATCCACTAGCTGTTGCAGAAGAAATAGCCTTGTGCTGAGTACTCAGGGCAAGAGTCCACTACCTTCAGCTTATCCATAAGCCACACCTGGAGAGGGATGAAAGAAAAGAGAGGTTAAAGAATAGAGAGATGTATGTTGAGAGAAAAGTGAGGAAAAGAGCTTTGAGAGAAAAACAGAGCATGAGTGCCGAGAGATGTGAGAAATACAAATTAGAAAGGGTGGAAAACATTACCTGAAGAAGTAGTGGACTTCCTGCGAATTTGCTTGTCTCTCGTCGATGGAAGGCATCTAAGCCCATCAAAGTCTCGGCCAATGTCAGGCCAATGCAATTCTTGCCCTCTTTCAGGCCTTGCGCCACTTCAATTAGTTGAATGCTAGACCCGCCAAAACTAGGGGCAAGAAGGAAATGAGCCAACAGACACAAGCAACAGGCGTGTTGCCTAAAACCCTGCCAAAGAAGGTCGCTACCGTCACCAACGACAGAAAATCGATGAATCAGACTAGGAATGTCTAGCTCTCCGTTGTGAACCAAAGATTGAGCCTCATGTAAAGTGAGCCCACACATCTGTCCCAAAGCTTGGATGTGGCCGAAATGGGGCTGCGGTATGATTTCCTTATCGCGCCGGGATTCCATTAATGCCTGAAATTCTTTAATTGTTGGGCATATCTCTTGCCCCCGAAGCTAAAGACATGTGTAATCGGGTTCCAACATCTAGCCGCGGCATGTAGGAACGGATAGCAAAGTGGAGAACAGCTCAGCGGGAAAAGTGCATTTATGCCGAAACCCTAAAAATTTACCTTTTTCGAGCCATCTAAAGTCGCAATCTAATCCGAGAGTTTTTCAGCAAAAAATGGCTCCATTTGTGAATAATTTGCAGCTGAAATGAAGAAACCACGAAGCTCAACCTTTTGTAGAAGATAAGGCAGTGAGTGGAGGCCAGGTGTCAACAATTTGGTGGTCCTTTCCACTGATGGTCGGCAGGTGGTCGGTAGTGTGACGCCCCGGTTCTACACTATTGGTTGTAGTCAAGGGAGAGTCACTAATGAGTCCTATGGTCAATAACCAAGTAAGATCCCAGATCGTCGGAGGAGTCAAATTAGCCTCCCTTCTAAGTCCAGCTTTCCTAGACAGCGCACTGCCTTTTTGACAGATCTTAAAAGTTATTGACACAAGGTCTCATAAGCAACGATAAGGTTCTTACAAAGAATCTAAATACATAACAATCACAATATATAACCCAAAAGATGGTTCCATTACATTACATTCCAGAAGAAAGCTTAGGTCTCCAAATGAGTCTTTACAAAACATCCAAAAAGAAACTTCTAATTTTTCTAGGATAGCCAAAAGTCTTCGAAAGTTTTGGGCTCATCGTCTCCAGCTATGAGTTCTGCTTCGTCACCTGGCATGATACGCCGTGAGCTTTGAATGCCCAGTAAACACACACACACCCTACCCCCTTTTCCTAGTCCAATACACAATTACCATTATAACATCAAGTAATAAAGCATAATACTCAATTACATAAATAAAGGGTTAAGTTAGGTTGTTAGCAACTAGAGATCCCCCAAAGATATTTCGTCCTCCCAACCACAAGAATCGGACGCGGATTGTTCGGTATGCCCCCTCTTTTGCTGTTTTGTTGCAGACCTAACCTCAGATGCCTACCAATGGTTATGTACCGTGTAGTGCCAACCGCAGGGCCTCAAAAGAGACGGTAAAATAGGGCCTTGTCCAAATCCCTTCTTACACCAAACCACCTAGGGTCCGAATACAACCGCTTCGTTCAAGGGTTCCGAAAACCACTTGCGCAAGACTTTAACTTTCAAATAGGGAACGCATCCCAACAATCTATATATCACATATTCTCATCTTTTCATTACTCAAGTGCTCGAAAACCCAGTACCCTCCCAATTAGGTTTCTCGTTGAATTAAATGTTTTAAATCAAGGTTAGTCCAACTTATAAGACAATAATGTCCATAATTAGGTTTCCCGTTGAATTAAATGTTTTAAAACAAGGTTAGTTCAACTTATAAGACAATAATATCCATATAAGCATGCATTCTTAAGATGAGAAAGGTAAATAACATAATCACAACACATATAACATTATGACAAGATATGATCATAAGATAATAAGCAATCTCATGAACTCAAGGGTATAAAACATCCACACATAACAAAATTTCCAAATTAAGTATCGCATAAAGATTAAAATGAAAGGTCTATTTTAGATCCTCCACCGGACTTGGTCTTCCTATGGTTTGTAGGGAATTTGATCTAGTTTCTAGAAAATTTTTCGAAAATGGGGTTGCTTTTCCAGATTCTAAGTTATTTAGAAAATATGCCAGGGCTGTCCAGATTCTGTCCAGATCCGTCTACCGTTACAAAAAATTGATTTTCTTGCAAACCGCTTAATTTTTTTCGATGAAACCAATTTTAGTTGAAATATAACACCTTAAGGAAGGTTTTGACATAAAATAGAGGTCCAGAATAATTTTTTACATTTTTCTAGAATTTCTGGAAGTGGGCTGCAAAAACAGATTCTAAGGTGCTTTGCCCAAAACAAGAAGATTTATGAAAAAGGGGTTCCACCAAGGGAAAGTTTCATTTCTTTTGTGAAGAAAATATGCTAAACATCACATGTTTAACTCAGAAAATTTGTTTGAAAGAGTGCTCTTGCAAAGTTGAGAGATTGGTACAAAAGAAGATGGTTTTGTGCTAAAATGGGGAAAATACAAGAGAGATGAAATCAATACTCAACCCTTAGCATTTTTAACATGAGAACTCAGTAATAAAAGATCTGAAACATTGTTTAGAACCCTTAGAAACATGTATTAAAAAAGGAAAATAAAAGAGAAGGTTGTGTTTGTGGCTTACCTACTAAGCTTTGCACAAGAAGCTCTCTTCTCCCTCCTTCTTCTTCCTCTAGACTTCTCTTTCTTGCTCTCCTTCCTCTCTCTAACCAAATGTGTGTGTGGTGTGGTGTTTGTGCTTGCCAAGCTTAGGGGAGGTTGGTATTTATAGGCAAATTTTGATGTAAAATGTCCTAACAGCCCTCTAGTTGGAAAAGGATTGGAAAGGTTAGGATCTTGCTTGGAATCTAATGGGATAGGAGTGATTTGGGAGTTAAATCATAGGATTAGGCAACATTTGGTTGGTTCCTAGTTGAAAGGAAACTAGTGTTGGAAACATCATCCTAGGTCTGGGGTACTAGGTCTTGGATGTCCTAGAATATCATGATCAAAGACTTTGAAAATGGTTCCTCACTTCTCCCTATGGTGGCCGGCCCTTGGGAAGGGTAATGGGGTTATAATTTTATCAATTTTTGGCTCTAGGATACACTCTCCAAGGTGTATACATATATATATATATATACAAGATTGATGGTACTTCAAGGTACAAGATACAAGTACTAGTTTGGGGTAAGTTTTGAATTTAATTAAAGGGTGGGGGCTTGGAGTTAAATACATGTAACTTATGTAGAATTAAATTAGGTTAGGTAACCTAATCCGGCTAGGGAAATTCCTGTTTTGATAAAAATAAAATAGTAATGCTAACCGACAAGATTCGAATTAATTCAAGTAACTGAGGGGCTTTAAGAAAAATAATTCAAACATTAGGGTCTTAAAAGTGAATACATACCTCAAGGGCTTCACAGGTAGGTAGCCGGCAAGCTGCATTGATGGATGGCAAGAGGCATTGATGGCCAGCAGGCTAACTTTCATGGTCGGCATGTGGCCGGCAACCCCTATTTGTGGCTGGCAGCCTTCCTCTCAAGCCTGATGTTCTCTTTTATGCTGAATAATGCTGAAAGCATGTGTTTTGTTCTGCTTTTTGTGTGTTTTAAGGTCTTGTTTTGAGTCTTTTCGGCTCTAGCAAGTTTGTTATTTTGCATTTCAGTTGTTGTTGCATTGTTTTGCTTATCGAGTTGTATGTTGTTTTGTTTATCGAGTTGTTGTCGTTTTGTTTATCAAGTTGTTGTGTTGTTTATCGAGTTCGTATATTGTATTTCACATTGCAGTTGTTGGTTGGTTCATTACTCGATTAAGTTTTGTTTCAATCAAGAATGTTAGCTTGGCCAATTCGATTCCATGCCCATTTCATGCAATGCAGTGCTCAGGATGCAAAATGCAACACTTTTTCATAAAAACTGTTTTCATTCCAATCATGGTTGTCTTTACAAAAGAGGAGTACAAGTTTTTAAAGAAAATAAAACATGTCTAAAGCTATGCAGAGTGCTATGAACAAAAAGAAACTAAGTAAAAATACAAAAATTAGTGCTGGTTGCCTTATGCTCTACAGGCCCTCTTTGTCCTCTTCTTCGGAGGAGAGGACTCTGGGGTACTATCTCCATTAGCGTCGCATTCTGAATCTCCCTCTGAACCAGAGTCCAAGCCAGTGCCATCTCCGCTCGTTGCTGTAGAGCCCTCCTTAGCATCGTCGCCTCAGCTCTTGGAACCCGAGCCGGCATCGTCTCCACTCTCTAATGACTCCGAATGCTGACTCGCTGCCTTCTTAGAGTCCCTCGTCTCAGCATCATCATCACTCAGAATGGGCTCAAAAGGGCTGCTCCCGTCTCAGGTGCTCGTAGCTCTCCCTTGGCCCTGTGCCAGAGCCCGTCTCTCTCTCCTCCCTGCCACCGGAGGAGGTACTACTAGTGCAGGTGCTGTAGCTGCTACTGGTGTCGTCGGCATAGGTGGGATCTGAAAAGACAGTGTCACATATCAGTTGCAGCATATGTATTAGATGCTATCGTAGTATGTAGAATGAGTATATACAGAAGTCAGGTACAGTGTATGGACACGGTGTATGAATACAGTGCATGAATACAGTGTATGAGTGCAGTGTGTTTGATGTAGTGTATCAGTGTAGTTTGGGAAGTTTTCAGTTGGAATGTCAGTGTTAGTGTGTCAGTGGAAACTTACTTCCTAGAGTGAAAACTGAAGAAATTACCTGGTACCGTAGAGACTGAGTAGCGCTTCTCTCCTCTGTACCATCCCCATTAGGGAGGCTATCAGCTTGAGAATGCCTCCCGTGTGCTCGATGGATGCCTGTAAATGCAGTTTGAATGATCAGTATCTACAAATGAACATATCTAAAATGAAATGTGGCGATGCAAGTGCTAAAGTATGGTCCATACTAGAGTCGGGCCTCGAACCTCGACAAGCTCATGACTAGCCACTGCGGGCCCAATCGGGACCTGGTAGGCATCCCCGGTGTGTCACCAGCAAGTCAGCGTGGTAGAAAGCTCTAGCCAATCAGTCTTCTGCCTCCCTCGGGAAGTCCATCTGCTACGAGCCCTGCTCCCTCAGGTCACTGGAGGCCTCTCTCGCAGTGGGAGCTCTCGCCTCCTCATCTCCATGAGCACCGATCAGGGCTGGCATCAAATGTGTCTGAATGAAGGCTACATAATCTCCCTCTGCTTGGAAGTAGTTGGCGTCAAAGCCATAAACTGGATGACCTCCTCAACAGATAGGCCATCTGCAGATTGTATGGACTCTGGCGATGCCATCAGGATGATCAGGTCAAGTAGGCCCATAATCTATCGTACGAAGTGCTCACCTAAGAATCAGGCCAGGCAGACTGGGCCCTCGAGTAATATAGAAAATATGTGTACACCCAGAGCTGGGGAGAAAATACAATGATATGTGATAAGTTTATGAGAAGATGTAGAAAGTGCAAAGTAGAAAGCACAGTGTATGAGCAGATGTAGAAAGTGCAAAGCCGAAAGCACAGGTGTTGAACAGATATAACGCAGAAACTGTAAAGTAGAAAATGTAAAGTGCTGAGAGGGAACTGAGATGTGTACCTCTCAAGCTCGCCAGTAGCCTCCGATCAAGTCTCCTCTTGACGGGAGGTCGAGCGCATGTATCCGTATAAGGTGGTGAGGCCAGTTCCACCCCAGTCATAAAAACGAACCCAAGGAAGGGTCACCAGGGCGCTCAGCAAATGTAGGCCTACAGTGTTCCACTTGTTCGAGAACAAGGTAGTACCGAAGACAAACATCAGGAAGCCCTTGGCGTATTTCTCAATCTCCTCTATTGTCTCGGGCTCAGTCTCTCTAAATCGCTCCGCAAACCAGGTGTATCTGATCATACTTGTCTGATATATAGATGGATATGCTCCTAGCAGCTCAAGCTAGACTGCCTCCCACTTCTCCATGTTTGTATCGAGAGGGATCAGATCGAACCCTACGTCTAAGCCGATGATCATGGCAAATTCATAGGGAGTCATCGTCATCTCCCTTGTGGTGGAAAAGTGGAAGGAGTTGGTGGTGTCCCACATCTCTCTACAAGCGCTCCTAGGAGAGGGCGGCTCGTGGTGACCCGCGTCAGGCTAGAGCAGAATAGGCCGAAGCCAACCTCATCTATGATGTCGCGAACTCCAGCGGGAAGCTCGTCATACCAGTCTCGGGCGGTCATAGCACCGTAGCCCCTGAAGGTGCGAGACTCGCCTTGTGGCAGAGAACAGATGCAACAGATAAAGGACAGATGCATTATATAAAGCAGTGATGATAGTATAGTCAAATAAAAGGCAGTGCAAGAAATGCAAGTAAAGAAGGGCAGAAATGCATGAAAATAGAGTTCATACCTCAACGACAATGGTTGATAAGTGAGAAGCTGGCTCCCTTAACAGGAGGTCCTCCGGTACACTGCGAGAAAACTCAGTGAAGCGTCTGATGCCTCCGGAGGTAGGCAATATGTGTGTTTGGGAATGATACCTCTCCGGATCGAAAGGCCGTACCCTTAGTGGTAGTGGCTCTGGCTCAGCCTCAGACTCGAACTTTGCCTCAAGATCGGCCTCTAGGTCAGCTGCTGGCTCTACTATCTCAGGAACTGGTGAAAATACAAAGGAAGCCTCCAGAGGAGCTCTGTCATGAGAAATCTCATCCGCTATCTGAAAATGGGTGCAAAGTAGGTGTAAAGGTGAAGAAAAATGCCAAAAAAATGGTGAAACTTGGAAAAGTCAACCCTAGGAGAGAGAAAATGGAAGAAAAAGTCAAAGTCGGGAAAAGTGCACCGAACTCGAGAGAAACTCGAGGAGAACAAACCTAGAATGGTGAAGGTGAAGGAAGAAAGGTAGAAATCAAATTTCAATCAGTTCAAAGTGAAGAGAACGAAGAGGGTTTACTGAATCAACTTTGCGTGGGGCGTTGGAAAATGCGTAGAAAGCCCGGATCTGGAGAGAAGAAGTGTTTAGAGAGAGAAAGGAAGGAATTTTGAGCATATGGGTGTGATGAAATAAGCCCTAGTGGCTTATTTTTAAAGACCCGAGCCAAAAAATCCCTTTTGCCCCCAAACTACCATCGTTGGCTGGCAGGTGGCCGGCGGCTTCCCTTGGGGTCCTGATGATGTTTTGTGTCCTTGATTCCCAAGAAGTATAGGCATGGTTCACTGTTTGGTTCAGATTGTCTCTATGGAAGCACAAAACTGTGTTTTCGGTGCGCGATGTTCGTCACTTGTCAACATGAACGAGGTGTATCCTTTGAACATATTGTAACTCTTCTGAGAGGTAAATCGGAAGTTGTTTATCAAATCATGTTTATGTACATGTATTTCACGTTGTTGCATTGTACATGCATGTCACGTCGTTGCATTGTACATGCATTTCACGTTGTTGCATTGTGCATGCATTTCGCGTTGTGGCACAGAATGTGGGGGTAAGGTTACCCTGTCCTAGTTTCGTCAGGAGCTAGGGTTCACTACTCAAACAATGCGGTTTCATGCAATCCTGCATCTGGGTAAGCAACCTGTTCTAGTTTGGAACAGTCTCTATGGCTTTCGATATGAAACTAGGTCGATTGGTCAAAAAGGGTACCTCAGTAAGACTACCTAATATACCTCTCACACCTAACACCGAGAAGTGAAAGGAGGATTAAACGGTATAGCGGTAGTCTAGATCCAAGGGTTGTGTTCCCATCATGGCAGAGCCCGCAACCGATCATCCTTTTGGCAAGCTTTTCCAAACAAGCCTCCGATAAACCGTTCAAGAATAGCAGACGGAAAACACAGTGACTTAAGCGCACCAATGCAAATGCAAATGCAAAGAAACACATAAGTGTAGATAAAATTTCATATCATGAGTTTGAGTCAAGTTATTTAAATCCCCAGTAGAGTCTCTAGAAACTATAGCTTGCCTTTTTTGTACCGCCTTTCGGAGGTTTGAAAGAAAGCCCTACAGTTCGAACTCCCGCGATTTTGAATCTAATCTCACAAGTGCAATGTGAAATTGATAATCACCAAAGAGTCCAAATCCGGCAAATCTTTTGGAAAATCGATTTTGAATCAAATTGCAAATTTAGAAAACCCATGACTCGTGCCAAAGGCCACGTGTCCATCATCACCAAAGTTGTCTCGGCTTGGGAACTTAGGTACGAGAGGGGAAGGTCATGAATTGAGCACCCTCGCTCGCCCAATCAGAGATTGGCCTTTACTAATCATGATACGATTTTTATGTATATTATATGCTCTTGTTCCAGTTATTAAGCTAGCTTTACTATGTGATGCGCATAAGCAAGTGTAGACTAAAATTGCAAGAATTGGAACATTTCAGTTTCATGTTTGTTTGCAAAAAGGGTTAGAATTTGCCACCTCAAGTGGGCTTAAAGTTTGTGAATTTGCCACTCAACAGAGTGGGCTTAAAAACGTACATTTAGTGAATCGTTCCAATTTAAACAACAAGCCTTCATCCACAGACATTCAAATAGTTTATCAATTAAGCATTTAGCCTCATGGCAAGCATGCTAGACATGGCAATCACTAGCACTCATGTAAGTATGCTAAAGCACTAAAAACTCACCTAGTACTCCAAGCTAAGAAGATATGAGTTAAAAAAATATGCATGATTCCTAACTTATGCAATGTGACTAATGCAACACATGCAATATGCAATTAATAGGCTCGGCTACTAATATGGCATGTGATTCAATTAAATAACTTGTGGTTAAACACGTATTCAAAGAAGGTATTGAAATGGCAATGCAATTTGAATGATGCGCCAGGCCTCGGTGCATGCAGTACAAATGAATGGATGCAAACATGCGATATGCTAAACGAAACATGTCTCTAAACTAACCATCAAAAGCAGTTAAGTAAAAAGGAGAAAGACGTGGGGTTGGAAGACATACACATTATTACATTACGCTCTCACGAAGGAGAGTCCGAATGAATAAACTAAGCTATTTATGCTAATTATTACAAGATCGAATGAATAATTAACTAACTAACTAATTATTACAACAACAAATGAACTAATTAGCTAACTAACTAATAATTACAAAACAATTGTAACTAATAATTTAATTAAGTAACTAGACTAAACTAATTATTGCTCCGCCTCGAGAAATGAAAGATATGCATGCACATGCACGGTTTCTGCCCGAAAAGACCTCTGCTTTGCTCTCGAAAGCTTCTATTTGCGAATTTGAACATTTTCAGAAAAATTTTGCTCTACCTTACCAACATTCTGCTAAGGTTTGCATCAGTGGCCAGCCGGCCACTAGTAAAGCTTGCCGGCCACTTCTGACCATGGAAGTGGCCAGCCGGCCATCAATGGTGCCATGCTGGACACCTACCAACCATGGATAGTGGTCTGCCGACTACTGATAAATTGGTTCATCTTGCTCCAACATAGTACAAACAAAGCAAAAAGAGGGTATTCCCGCAGATTGTTTGCACAACTCATCCCTCATTTTCATGTACAAATCCAAGGAGTTGTGAACTTAAGCCACGAACCACCAACTCAAGCAATTTCATTGCATGATGGCTTGTGACTCAAGAGATGCACGTTCAATAAATGCAAAATGAGACACACATGATGACCATCATCATATCATGCATGATCAAGGGCAATGGAAACCTAGGAAACTTGACACATTTCATCACTTTCAGTATGAAATGTCCCAATGTTCCTTATGTTCAATTAACGTCCGATTGAACACACAACACACAAGTTATTATCTTGCTCAATTTTAGTTCCAAGTTATTAGTTACTCATTTTAATTTACCAACCATTCTTTAATCTAATTAAGTCCAAAAGGTGAGTTAAAGTCCTCTAATGGAAAGAAGGCTCAAAACACAAGTTGCTTTGGGTATGAAAGAAGTCTCATACCGTTGGTAATGAACCCCCTAAGGGATTAAACGATTAAGTATGAAACCTCAATTTCACACTTAGACAAACAAGTGACTTGACACCACTTTCAAAGCAAAATGAAAAGCCAAGAAATGAGAGAGGTTGCAGAGATGATTAGTGCTGAGATAAGTATGAAAAGCAGTAAAAACTTACAATCAACTCAAACAAGTGGTGTTTAAAGGCCTAAGAAACCAAGCTTGTGAGGACTATTACACTACAACTATACAAAACAAGACTCAAATACAACAATCAACCCAAAACAGAGTTAAAACAGTCCAAAATAGAGCCTGAAGCATGCTGGAATAACGCTACCACAACCTAGAAAATTAAGCTAAAGAATGGCAACAACTAGGCTAGCAAACAAGACACAAGGAGGGGAGGCTAACCCCTCCAAATTTGGACTTCAAAACCTGATTTTTACCACTGAAAACACTCTAAAAATCAGTTTTTAAAGCCCCAAAAAATGATGATTTGAAAATGAGAAACAAAGGTGCAAAGGCTTTGTAAACAAGGAATAAAGAGGGATGAATCACCCCCTAACCTTAAATGGCCAAAAACACCAATTTCAACCCATAAAATAAGTTTTTTTACAGCTTAAAAATAGCCCAAAACAATGACAAAAAGATAGGAATACAAGTATGTAAAACAAGCCTACAAACCTAGTATTATACCGCTTAAAGAGAAGGGTGATTCCAAGCAACAATTCCAAGCAAATACCACCTTCTAGAGCTCAAACCAAGCCCAAGAATACCTCAGCTCAAAGATGAGGGGATTTGGTTAAGGGTGTATAGGCAAGAGTGTAGGAATTGTAGGCAAATGTGTAGGAAATTTGTAGAGAGAGAGAAAGAGAATTGAGTCTAAATTTTTCTAACCTCTAAACATGAGAGATGGGGTCCCTATATATAGAAAACATGAAATCTATACAAGGAGATCCAGCTCTCCACGTGTGGACAAATGCAATCATCTGTGGAAACAGCTGGCATAAAATATCTACAGAAAACACTAGTGGCTGACCGGCCATCAGTGATGGCCGGCAAGGCACATCAATGGTTGGCAGACAAGAAGTGATGGCCGACAGCCTCCAAGGATGGCCGGCAGGCCACCAGAGATTGCAGGATGGAGAGACCAAGGCGTGGTCCAAAAGTGAGACAAAATGGATGCAGGATTTGAAAGCCTCAAAGCTGTGGCATTCTGCTGAAGACTTCGAACGCTTGGCAAGCAAACAGACTTGTCATCAGATGTACCTGCAAGGACATCCAAGTCTTAAAGGGCCGTCAAAAATGGGGTGTCTACAGTTGTCCCTCTTTGACAGAACTTGGAGTCATGAAATGACGTGAGTGAATGTCAAAGCTCAGAGATGACCCATTTTGACAAGGCCGTAAGACTTGGACAAACAATCAAGATAGAAATAAAAGGTTGGGCTTGCAGGCTGCCTACGTATCCCTTTGCAAGGAATCAAACCAGCGTAGTTCTGGGGCAAAATGCAAATGATATGCATGATGCAAGAACAAAACTTATGATCATGTAATGAGGTTGTACAATGAAACATTTTAATGCAAATGCAATGCAATGAAAATGCCACATTACTGAAACAAGGTACAACAATTCCAATTATGAAAAGAAGAGTAAATAAACACGCCATGCATGGGAATCACAAGCCGAACCACATTTCATGTAGAAAGGATATAAGAAAATTAAACCTTAACAACGCGATGTACAGGAAAGGCGAAGGGCGATGTAACCGTCGGGCATACCTGAGGTCTCAACCAAGATCCTAACGCGTTGCACGCAAGAGGAGGAAGAAGGGTATGAACACTGGGATGCACCCGAATGTTTTTTAACCGATACAAACAATCTTAACGCGTCTCACATGAGAGGATAAGAGGTAGTGTGAATAACGAGATGCACCCGAATGTTTTTAACCGAAGGGGTGGTGTGAACACCGAGACGCACCCGGATGTTTTTAACCTAAGGGTTTGGTGTGAACATTGGAACGCCGGGAGGCCATGTATGCAGGCCAGTTTTTGGTGGCCGGCCGTCCCTTACCTGGCTGGCTAACTAGGTTTCCCGGTAGAACAGATATTTGTTGCTAGCTGTCCCCCCATATGCATGCACTGCACCAGCTGGCTCAATATAGATATTTCCGAGATAGCAACCATTTCTTCTATATATAGAGGACCATCCATTGTGTTTTTAGGTTAGAAAAATTTCCAAAAGCTCAAATTCTTGAAAATATCTCTATCTCTCTCTCTCTCTCTATGTATCTATCTTACAACCTACTTACACCATACCAACACTTCTAAACCAGAATTTTGAGTCTTCTTGCTGAGATTCTTGAGCTAAAATTTCAACTTTTGAGGGTGCTTACTGATTGGTTTGTGAATAAAAGAATAACCTCTCTTTAAGAGGTATAACTTTGGCCATCCTTAAACTACTTCTTCCTTCTCTTTTCTTGCTATCTTTGTATTGCTTTTACACTATTTTTATGGGCTAAAACTTGTGACTTAAAGCTACCAAGGGTGGAGGGGTTAACCACCCCTGTTTGAACCTTGTTCTCTAAGCATTTGTCCTTGTGTTTCCCACTTCATTCTCAACTTTTGGACACTGATTTTCAGAGTTTCAAAAGGATAAAATATGTAGTTTTGAGGTCCAAAAGTGGAGGGGTTAGCCACCCCTCCTTAGGCTTGCTTACTAGCTTTATTTTTCTCTTATTTTAGTTCACTTTTTCTAGCTTTTCATACTAATTTTAGCACTGTTTTTGTGAGTTTTAGGAATATTTTAGTGTGTTTACTTCATTCATGCTTTGTATAGTATGCTTGTAGTGTCGTAGTCCTCATAGGTTTGGTGGTTTAGGCCTTAGACACTAACCTATTTGAGTTGATAGCTTTTATTTTATGCTTTTCATACATGTTTTCACACTTGCAATAACCATCTCTGCACTCTCCATCCTTTCTTGGTTTTATTTGTTTGAGAGTCGTTTCAAACGAGTGTTGTTTAAGGCATGCGAAAGAGACCCTTCCATGCTTAATGGTTTAATCTCTTCGGAGGTTCATTACCAAGGCATTACATCTCTCTCATGCCAAAAACAACTTCTTGTTTGACACTTCTCTTCATTCCACATAATTGCAAATAAGGATTGAAACAGATGAATTAGTTGTTAGTCAGTTGCTAAATGTGGAACCAGAACAGTGTAAAGCAGTAATGACCCTGTCTTTGGCGTTCCCTAAGGGCATGCTACTATGTCGAAGTACTTGCCCGAAGAATGTGAAAGCTTCGCGGTCCTTACGCCGGAGCCGGCCGTCAATTATCTCTATGACAAATAGGAGACTGCCAATGGAAAGCTTCCTTTATACAGGCTCTGAGTTGCCCAGAGTTGGAAAAAATGTGTACACCAGAGCTGGGGAGAAAATACAATGATATGTGATAAGTTATGAGGAAGATGTAGAAAGTGCAAAGTAGAGAAAGCACAGTGTATGAGTAGATGTAGAAAATGCAAAGCCGAAAAGCACAGGTGTTGAAACCAGGATAATAACGGCAGAAACTGTGAAAGTAGAAAATGTAAAGTCGCTGAGAGGGAACGAGATCTGTACCTCTTGCACAGCTCGCCAGTAGCCTCCGATTCAAGTCTCCTCTTGACGGGAGGATCGAGCGCCATGTATCCGTATAAGGTGGTGAGGCCAGTCCACCCAGTCATAAAAACGAACCCAGGAAGGTAACCAGGCCGCTCAGCAAATGTAGGCCTACGGTGTTCCTACGTTGTTCAAGAACAACGGTAGTCCGAAGAAAAACATCCAGGAAGCCTTGGCGTATTTCTCAATCTCCTCTATATTGTCCTCCTGGCTCAGTCTCTCTAAATGCGCTGCCAAAACCCAGGTGGTATCTGACCATACTTGTCAGATATATAGATGGATATGCCTCCTAGCAAACTCAAGCTAGACTGCCCTCCCCACTTCTCCATATTTTGTATCGAGAGGATCAGATCGAACCCTACGTCTTAAAGCCGATGATTCATGGCTAAATCATATAGGGAGTCATGTCATCCTCCCTTTGGGTGAAAGTGGGAATGGAAGTTGGTTGGTTGCTCTCCACATCTCTCTACGAACGCTCCTAGGGATGAGGGGCGGCTCGTGTGGAACCCGCTCAGGCCTAAGAGGCACGAATACGCCGAAGCCAAACCTCATCTAGATTCGCAACTCCAACGGGAAGCTCGTCAATACCAGTTCTCGGGGCAGTTCGTAGCACCGTAGCCCCTGAAGGTGCGAGAACTCGCCTTATGGCAGAGACGATGCACAGATTAAAGGACAGATGCATTCATATAAAGACAGTGGATGATAGTATATCAAATTGAAAGGCAGTCAAGAAATGCAAGTAAAGAAGGGCAGAAATGCATGAAAATAGAGTTTCATACCTCAACGGCAATGCGTTTGATAAGTGAGAAGTGGCTCCCTTAACAGGAGGTCCTCACGTACATCTGCTGAGGAAACTCAGTGAAGCGTCTGATGCCTCCCGGAAAGGTAGGCAATATAGTTGTGTTTGGGAATGATACCTCTTGGATCGAAAGCCGTACCTTAGTGGTAGTGGCTCGGCTGCAGCCTCAGACGTCAACTCTGCCTCAAGATCGGCCTCTTAGCGTCAGCTGCTGGCTCTACTATCTCAGGAACTGGTGTGAAAATACAAGGAAAGCCTCCAGAGGAGCTAATGTCATGAGAAATCTCATCTGCCATCTGAAAATGGTGCAAAGTACGGTGTAAAGGTGAAAGAAAAAATGCCAAAAAAAATGGGAAACTTAAAAAGTCAACCCTAGGAGAGAGAAAATGGAAGAAAAAGTTCAAAATCGGGAAAAGTGCACCGAATCTCGAGAGAACTCAAGGAGAACAAACGCTAGAAAATGGTGAAGGTGAAGGAAGAAAGTAGAAATCAAATTTCAATCAGTTTAAAGTGAAGAGAACGAAAGGGTTTAGTGAATCAACTTTGCGTTTGGGGCCGTTGGGAAAATGCGTAGAAAGCCCGGATCTTATGGAGAAGAGAAGAAGTGTTCTAGAGACGAGAAATGAAGGAATTTTAGCATATGAGCTGTGAGGAAATAAGCCCTAAGTGCGCGATGTTTTTAAAGACCCGAGCCAAAAAATCCCTTTTGGCCCCCAAAACTTACCATCGTTGGCTGGCAGGTGGGCCGGCGGCTTTCGCCTGTGGGTCCTGATGATGTTTTTGTTGTCCTTGATTCCAAGACAGTATAGGCATGGTTCACTGTTTTGGTTCAGATTATCCTATGGAGCACAAAACTGTGTTTTCGTGCGCGATTGTTCGTCAACCTTGTCAACATGAACGGAGGTGCTATACCTTTGAACATATTGTAACTCTTCTGAGAGAGGCTAAATCGGAAAGTTGTTTATCAAACATGTTTATTCGTACCATGTATTTCACGTTGTTTCATGTACATGCATGTCACTGTCGTTGCATTGTACATGCATTTTCACATTGGTTTTGCATTGTGGCATGCATTTCGCGTTGTGGGCACAGAATGTGGGGTTAAAGGTTACCCTGTCCTAGTTTTCGTCAGGAGCCTAGGGTCACTACTCAAACAATGCGGTTTCATGCAAATCCTGCATACTGGGTAAGCAACCTGTTCTAGTTAGTTTGGAACAGTCTCTATGGCTTTCGATAAGACTAGGTCGATTTGGTCAAAAAGGGACTCAGTAAAGACTACCTAATATAACCTCTCACACCTAAACACCCGAGAAGTGAAAGGAGGGATTAAACGGTCATATTCTTTATCTACTAGCGGTTAGTCTAATCAAAGGGTTGTGTTCCCATTCATGGCGAGCCCGCAAACCGATCATTCCTTTTGCAAGCTTTTCCAAACAAGCCTCCGATTAAAACCGTTCAAGAATAGCAGATGGAAAACACAGTTGACTTAGAGCGCACCAATGACAAATGCAAATGGCAAAAAACACATAAGTGTAGATAAACATTTCAATATCCATGAGTTCCAGCTCAAGTTATATTTAAATCCCCAATAGAGTCCTCTAGAGAACACTACTAGCTTGCCTTTTTCGTAACGCGCCTTTCGGAGCGTGTTTGAAAGAAAGCCCTACAGTTCGAATACCCGCGATTTTTGAACATCTAATCTCACAAGTGTCTAATGTGAAATTGATATCACCAAAGAGTCCAAAATCCGTGCAAATCTTTTGGAAAATCATTTGAATCAAATTGCCCAAAAATGGGACTGCTTTATCCAGAATACAGTGTCGCCAACCTAAATATTTATTTTGAAAAATTTAGAAAACCCATGAACTCGTGCCCAAAAGGGCCAGCGTGTCCGTCATCACCAAAGTTGTCTCGGCTTGGGAACTTAGTAACTGAGAGGGGAAAGGTCAATATGAACTGAACATCCCCCGCTCGCCCAATCACGAGATTTGGCCTTTACTAATCTGATACGATTTTATGTATTATTATATGCTCTTGTTCCAGTTATTAAGCTAGCTTTCTATGTGATGCGCATAAGCAAGTGCTTAGACTAAATTTGCCAGAATTGGAACATTTTCAATTTCATGATTTGTTTGCGAAAAGGGTTTAGAATTGCCACCTCAGTGGGCTTAAAGTTTGTGAATTTGTCACTCAACAGAGTGGAGCTTAAAAAACGTTACATTTAGTGAATCGTTTCAATTTAAAACAACAAAGCCCTTATCCACAGACATTCAAATAGTTTATTCAATTAAGAGCATTTAGCCTCATGGCAAGCATGGCATAGACATGGCAATCAACTAGCACTCATGTAGTATGCTAAAGCCTAAAAACTCACCTAGTACTCAAAGCTAAGAAGATATGAGTTAAAAAAATTGCATTGATTCCTAACTTATGCAATGTGACTAATGCAACACATGCAATAGGCAATTAATAGGCTCGGCTACTAATTACTGGCATGTGAATTCAATTTTAAATAAACTTGTGGTTAAACACGTATCAAAGAGGGTATTTGAAAATGGGCAATGCAATTTGAATGATACGCCAAGCCTCGGTGCATGCGTACAAATGAATGGATGCAAAACATGCGATATGCTAAACGAACATTCTCTAACTACCATCAAAAGCGTTAAGTAGTAAAGAGAAAGACGTGGGGTTGGAAGACATACACATTATTACATTACGCTCTCAACGAAGGAGAGTCCGAATTGAATAAACTAGCTAAGAAATCTAAGCTATTTATGCTAATTATTACAAGCAATCGATGAATAATAACTAACTAACTAAATTATTACAACAACAAAGAACTAATTACGCTAACTAAGCATATAATTACAAAACAATTGTAAACTAATAATTAAATTTAAGTTAACTAGACTAAACTAATTATTGCTCCGCCTTGAGAAATGAAAGATTATGCATGCACATGCCACGGTTTCTGCTACGAAAAGAACCTCTTGCTTTGCTCTCGAAAGCTTTCTATTTCGAATTTGAACATTTTCAGAAAAAATTTTGCATCCAACCTTACCAACATTGCTAGGCGAGGTTGCATCAGTGCCCAGCCGGCCACTTAGTAAAAGCTTGCCGGCCACTTCTTTGACCATGGAAGTGGGCCAGACCGGCCATCAAATGGGCCATGACTGGACACCCTACCAACCATGGATAGTGGATCTGCCCGACTACTGATAAATTGGTTCATCTTGCTCCAACAACTAGTACAAACACAAGCAAAAAGAGGTATTCCCGCAGATTGTTTGCACAACTCATCCCTCATTTTCATGTACAAATCCAAGGAGTTTATGAACTTAAGCCACGAACACCAACTCAAGCAATTTCATTGGCATGATGGCTTATGACCTCAAGAGGTGCACGTTCAATAAATGTAACAATGAGACACACCATGATAACCATCATTCTTATCATTCGCATGATCCAGGGCAATAGGAAACCTAGAAACTTGACACATTTCCATCACTTTCAGTATGAAATGTCCAAGTTCCTTATGTCAATTAACGTATTCCGATTGAAACACAACACACAAGTTATTATCTTGCTTCAATTTTAGTTCAAGTTCATAAGTTACCTCATTTAATTTAACCAACCATTCTTTAATCTAATTAAGTCCAAAAGGTGAGTTAAAGTCCTCTAATGGAAAGAAGGCTCAAAACAACAGGTTGCTTTTGGGTATTGAAAGAAGTCTCATACGTTTGGTTAATGAACCCCCAAAGGGATAAACGATTTAAGTAATGAAACCTCCAATTTCAACACTTAGACAAACAAGTGACTTGAGCACAACACTTTCAAAAAGCAAAATGGAAAAAGCCAAGAAAGATGAGAGGCTTGCAGAGATGAATTAGTTGCTGAGATACAGTATGAAAAGCAGTAAAAACGTACAATCAACTCAAACAAGTGTGTTTAAAAGCCTAAGACACCACAGCATTGTGAGGACTATTACACTAACAAACTATGCAAAAACAAGATCAAATACAATAATCAACCCAAAACAGAGTTTAAAAGCAGTCCAAAAATAGAGCCTTAAAGCATGCTGTGAATAACGGCTACCACAACTAGAAAATTAGCTAAGAATGGCCAACAACTAAGGGCTAGCAAACAAGACACAAGGAGGGAGGCTAACCCCTCCAATTTTGCGACCTTCAAAACCTGATTTTACACATGAAAAACACTCTAAAATCAGTTTTTAAAAGCCCCAAAAAATGATGATTTGAAAATGAGAAACAAGTGCTGCAAAGGGCTTTGTAAACACAGGAATAAAGAGGGATGAATCACCCCCTAAACCTTAAATGCCAAAAACACCAATTTCAGCTCCATAAAATAAGCTTTTTTTACAGCTTAAAAGATACCCAAAACAAGAAAACATCACCCTAGGTCTAGGGTACTAGGTCTTGTTTTTCCGAGAACATCATGATGGTGGTTCTTGAAAATTGGCTCCTCTCCTTTCCCTATGGTGGCCGGCCTTGGGGAAGTGTGATGGGGTTATTATTTAAATAATTTTAGGTTCTAGGCACACTCCTCTAGGTGTATATATGTATATATATATTACAAGATTGATGGTACTTCAAGGTACAAGGTACAAGTACTAGTTTGGGGTAAGTTTTGAATTTAATTAAAGGGTGGGGGCTTGGAGTTAAATACATGTAACTTATGTAGAATTAAATTAGGTTAGGTAACCTAATCCGGCTAGGGAAATTCCTGTTTTGATAAAAATAAAATAGTAATGCTAACCGACAAGATTCGAATTAATTCAAGTAACCGAGGGGCTTTAAGAAAAATAATTCAAACATTAGGGTCTTAAAAGTGAATACATACTTCAGGGGCTTCACAGGTAGGTAGCCGGCAAGCTGCATTGATGGATGGCAAGAGGCATTGATGGCTGGCAGGCTAACTTTCGTGGTCGGCATGTGGCTGGTAACCCCTATTTATGGCTGGCAGCCTTCATCTCAGGCCTGATGTTCTCTTTTATGCTGAATAATATTGAAAGCATGTGTTTTGTTTTGCTTTTTGTGTGTTTTAAGGTCTTGTTTTGAGTTTTTTCGGCTTTAGCAAGTTTGTTATTTTGCATTTTAGTTGCTGTTGCATTGTTTTGCTTATCGAGTTGTATGTTGTTTTGTTTATCGAGTTGTTGTCGTTTTGTTTATCAAGTTGTCGTTGTGTTGTTTATCGAGTTTGTATGTTGTATTTCACATTTTGGTTGTTGGTCGGTTCATTACCCGATTAGGGTTTCAATCAAGAGTGTTATCTTGGCCAATTCAATCTCATTTTTATGCAATGTGGTGCTCATGATGCAAAATACAACACTTTTTCATAAAAACTAGTTTTCATTCCGATCATGTTTTTTTTACAAAAGAGGAGTACAAGTTTTAACGAAAGATAAGCCTACCTGAAGCTATACAGAGTGCTAATACTATAAAAAAAATAAAAAATAAATAAATAAAATCTAAGCAAAAAATACAAAAAATCAGCGCTGGTCGCCTCATGCTCTAGAGGCCCTCTTCGTCCTCTTCCCCGGAGGAGAGGACTCTGGGGCACTGTCTCCATCGGCGCCGTTGTCCGAAGCAGACTCTGAACCAGAACTAGAACTGGCATCATCTTCGCTCTCTGCCCCGGAACCCTCCTCAGCATCGTCTCCTCTGTTCTCGGAACCTGAGCCGACATCATTTCCACTCTCAGATGACTTTGAATGCTGACTCGCTGCCTCCTCAGAGTCGCTCGTCTCAACATCGTCATCACTCAGAATGGACTCTGAAGGGTCGCTTTCGTCTCGGGTGCCCCTAGCTCTACCTCGGCAGCGTGCTGGAGCCTGTCTCTCTCTCCTCCTTGCTGCTGGAGGAGGTACTGCTAGTGCAGGTGCTGCAGCTACCGCTGGTGCCATCGACATGGGTGGGATCTGAAAAGACAATTGTCACATATCAGTTATAGTACATATATCAGATACAAGCATAGTATGCAGAATGAGTGTATACAGAAATCAGGTATAGTGTATGAATACAGTGTGCGAGTGCAATGTGTCAGATGTAGTGTACAGTTTGGGAAGTTTTCGGTTGAAATGTCAGTGTTAGTGTGTCAGTGAAAATTTGATACCTGGAGTGCAAATTGAAGAACTTACGGGGATACCGTGGAGGCCGAGCAGTGTCTTCCTCATCTGCACCATCCCCATCAATGACGCTATCAGCTCGAGGGCACCTCATGTGTACTCGATAAATGCTTGCAAATGCATTTAGGTGATCAATGTTCGCAGTAAGCATATCTGAAGTGAAATGTGGAGTGTAAGTCCTAAAGTATGGTTCATACCGGAGTCAAGCCTCAAACCCCGACAAGCTCGTGTCTAGCTGTTGCAGGCTTAATCGGGACCTGGTAAGTCTCCCCAGTATGCCGCCAACATGTCAACATGGTCAGAAGCTTTGGCCAATCAATCCTCAGCCTCGCTTGAGAAGCCCCTCTACCACGAGCCCTACTCTCCTGGGTCACTCTAGGTCTCTCTCTCGCGGCAGAAGCTCTCGCTTCCTCACCACCACGAGCACCGGTCAGAGGTGGCATCAGATGTGTTTGAATGAAGGCTGCGTAGTCTCCCCACACTCAAAAGGAGTCAGTATCCAGGCCTACCATAAACTGAATGACCTATTCAACAGATAGGCCATCTGCAGATTGCATGGACTCTGGTGGAGCCATCGGGATGATCGGGTTAGGCACGCCGATAATCTGGTGCACAAAGCGCTCGCCTAAGAACCAGGTCCAGCAGACTGGACCCTCGAGCAGAATGTGGTAGTGGGAAGTGGCCCAAGCCCTAGCATACTGGTCTCAGACCCCTACTGGCATCATCGCCCATGGCTGCTGTAGACGTCTCTGAACGTCCCGGGAGGGAATCCCGTTTTGTTCATTTGGGCTCACTATAGTTCAGGACTCAATGTCACGGTTCTTAATCTGATCTCACAATGTGCGATGTGAGATTGATAAATCACCAAAGAGTCCAAATCCGGCAAATCGTTTGAAAAATAGAATTTTAGAAAGAAGTGCCAAACATGGACTGCTTTGCCAGATACAGAGTCACCACCTAAATATTTTATTTTGTGGGGAATTTAGGAAACCCTGACTCATGCCTAAGGCCACGTGTCCGTCATCACCAAAGTTGCCTCGGCTCGGGAACTTGGGTACGATTGGGGAAGGTCAGCTATGAGCACCCCCGCTCGCCCGATCTGAAGATCGGCCTGTACTAAGCATGACATTTTGTTTTGAAAACATGTGTTCTTATTCCAGTTAATTAGCTAGAATTTACTATGTGATGCGCACAACACACAAGTATAGACTAGATCGCCTAATTTGGAACAAAGCATCGCATATCCGTTTTGTTTGGAAAATGGTTTGAGGTTTGCTACTCGCAAGTAGGCTAAAACACGGGTTTCAATGAATTATCCCAATTCAAGCAATCCAACCTTCACCCACAGGCATTCAGGCAGTTATATCACATAAGCACATAGCCTCATGGTAAGCATGCTATCATGGTAAAACTCATATACATGCAAGATGCTAAAGCATAAATACTCACAGTGTACTCCGAGCCAAAACAAGAAACTAGGTAGTAATCATGCATGATCATAGTTCATGTTAAGATGGCTAATGCAACACATGCAAAATGCAACTAGAATAGGCTCAGCTAATCTAAGGATGGCATGTGAAATGCAACAACTCGATACACGTATTCAACTTGGAATTTGAAATACTATGTAGTTAGTATGATGCGCTGAGCCCAGTGCATGCAATACAGATGAATGATGCAAACATGCATAGCATAAGGATGCTAATTGAAACGTACCCTAGAACTAACCATCATAAGCGGTTAAGTAAAAGGGAGAAAGAAATGGTGGTTGGAAGACACGCATCACACACACGCACACTTATTACAAAATCGCCCTCTCTCGGAGGGTCCGAATGAATAATACAAATTAATTAACTAATAAGCTAATTAAATATTACAGACCCTTAATTAATTAAACAAATTAATTAAATTACTAAAAGAAGTAAAATAGCCTCGGGAAGAGGGGCGAATGCATGCACGCTCGGCTCCGCTCGAAAATCCACCGCCATGTCACATGTTGCCTCTGTTTACACTGCTCTGCACCTCTGAGGACTGCACAAGTCTCAAGGTTACTTCTGGACTACTCCCTGAGTACTGTGGGAGGTCACCGACCAAGGGGAAATAAAACCGGCCATGGAGAACTAGTCATCGACCAAAAATTATACCACCGGCTGGGTTTTGATAGTCGGCCGGCACTGAAAATTGCCAGCCGGCCATTTCTTCCTGCAAAAGACTGGTTTGCTGCAATAGAGGACAAACAAGACATGGCAATGCATTTTCAAAGCAATTTATGCACCACCACCCTCCTCAGCATGTTTGAGACTTAGAGGAGCATGGTTCCTGACCCTCGGGCCACCAATCACGCATTTCAATGCGTGATGGCCAAATGAGTCAAGTATGCAACTTCAATATTAAATGCACAAAACACAAAACATACCAAGGGACCCCCAACCTCAATCATGGTTGATCAAGAGGCAAGGGATGCATGCTCAATGCTATGCAATCCTAAACATGCAATCACACTAGTGCAACATGGGCATGCCGACAAGCAATGTATAATAAACATGCCAAATGTAATGCAACCTAAACTAATATGCAAACATGCAAGGCATGTGACAATATTCATGGTTAGGCAAGCATGTAACAACATGTAAGGGACAAACTCATGCAAATATGCAAAGCAATTTAACACAAGATGCATGCCAAATACAACACCACTTAAACATGCAACATGATGTCAATGGGCCAAGTATGCAACAACATACAAGGCGAGCATGCAACAACATGCGGGATTGGTCTTAAACCAACTTGGGCAGCTCTCAAATAAGCTCAAATCAGCGGCCAATATGCTAAGAGATAAGGGACAAAGTCACATACAAACATACATGTATAATGGTCCAACACTTAAGCATAAAAAGGCAACTTTTAAGGACACTTAAAAGGGACAAACATGGACAAATGGCATAGATTGTAAGCTTTGAAATCATGTTAGAAATGGTGCCAAACCAACTAAACAAATCAAGCAAAGCATGCAACCAAACCCAAAACTTGAAACTAGCCAAAGGACTCAAACCAAGGCTACATGAAGCAAGCCCCAAAGGGCCAATAGGACCTAAAACAGTCCTAAGGCAAGTCCAAATGAGCCTAGAACATGCGAGGAAAGAGGCCAAAACATGCCAGGACACAACTCCCAAAACATGAGCCATGCAAAACCAACAAAGAGGTGTTACACTACACCTAAGACAACCAAACATGGCATGATTCAAGCAACAAAAATCAGAGATATGACATGTTAAAATGAGCCCAAAAACTCACTTAGATGGCATCTAAATAGTCTAAGCATGATGGCATACACAATGGTCCAAACATGGAGCATAAAACAACAATTCTTTAAGGCACTAAAGGAGCATCAAATGTAAGTAAAAAAGCATGCCATATGGACTGAAATGACATGGTAAGTGACTCCAAATCACTGAAATAAGCCAAGTAATGCATGCTAGGGGGTTCAAAACTCAAAGCCTACAAGCTAGATTGCATGGTAGCTATGTAAAGCAAGTCATGGACAACCAAAACAACCAAAATCAGAGCTCAAGCATGTTAAAACAAGGCTAGAAGCTTCACAAAGTTGAGCCAAAATCATGCTAAAAACACATGTTACAACATGATGCATGTTAAGGCCAAAACATGGGATTACAAGACAAGTGTATGAAGCACACATGGCATGTCTAAACCAACTTAAAACAGAGGTATATCATGGTAAAACAACCACAAATACCAGCTAAGACATGGCCAACATGAACTTAAACAAGGTGCTCACACATGAGGCAAATATGACAAGTATTGAAGATAACAAGGAGAGGGGATGGCCCTCACCTTCTTAGGACCTCAAAACATCATCCCCACCACTGAAATCCAGAAGGCCAATACAAGGTAGTCCCAGAGCTCACCAAAAATGCACAAAAATGAGGCCAAACAAGGCCTAAGAGGGGCTAAGAAACCCCAAACACTAAAGTGATCTTAAATAACTATTTTAAGCACTTAAAAACAGAACTTTTATCAGTTATAACTTAAGCTTAAAAAAAGATGCAAGATAGGTTAAAATCTTGTGCAAAAATGGGGAATAAAAGGGTAAGTTTCTCACCCTTGTAGACTTTCTTCAAGAACACCACTCTAGCACTTTTTCTAAGTTTAAATCAACCCAAGAACTCCAAGATCAGCCTCAAGGGACCTCAGCTCCAAGGTATAGTGTAATACTAGGTGTCTTAGTGCAAAACTAAGAACAAAAACACCTTTAGGACACTATTACACACACACAAATGCAAAGAGAGAGAACTATAGAGATATATAGATACAAAGTCTCTAACCCTAATTCTCTGAACTTCTGGAACCCTTAAGGACAGAGGAGAAGCTCCCTCTTTATAGAATTCCAATCTTGCAAAGCTTCCAAAACAAGCCAAGCAAGAGACAAATCCCTCCATACACATGTATGGAGGGGGTGAATTGTGCCTGACTAAATATCTACATAAAGCAGATGAACAGGGGTCGGCTGGAAAATATAGCCGATTGACCAACAAAAATGGCCGGTTGACCAAAAGAAATGCCGACCGACCAAAATATTTGGCCGGTAGCAAGAAAACTAGGTCGGTGGCCTCAAGCCAAGGCCAGTGAGGTGTCGGGATGGCCAAAAAATCGTTCCCTGCCCTTAGAAGCGAAAAACACAAGTGTTTGGTATACAACCAAGCACAAAACAAACAAGTCGAGAGGTCTTGAGGCAAGGTGCGCGACCGAAACCTCCGAGAACTCAAGACGAACACGAACAAGGATGATCATCGAGTGTTCAAACGATGACGTCCAAGTCTTGAGAACAGTCAAAAATGGGGTGTCTACAGCTGCCACATAATTGGCAAATAGAGGTTGCACAGATGATTAGTTGTTGTCAGTTGCTAAATGTGAACCAGAACAGTGTTAAAGCAGTAATGACCATGTTTTGGGTTACCTCAAGGGCAACTACTATGTCAAAGTATTGCCTGAAGAATGTGAAGGGCTTGCGGGTCCTACGCCGGAGCTAGCCATCATATCTTTGTGAATAGGGAACTGCAAATGGAAGCTCCTTTACAGGCTCTGGTGCCAGAGTTAGAAAATATGTGTACACCCAGAGCTGGGGAGAAAATACAATGATATGTGATCAGTGTATGAGATGATGTAGAAAGTGCAAAGCAGAAAGCACAGTGTATGAACAGATGTAGAAAGTGCAAAGCCGAAAGCACAGGTGTTCAACAGACGTAATGCAGAAACTGTAAAGTAGAAAATGTAAAGTGCTGAGAGGGAACTGAGATGTGTACCTCTCAAGCTCGCCAGTAGCCTCCGATCAAGTCTCCTCTCAGATGGGAGGTCGAGCACATGTATCCGTATAAGGTGGTGAGGCCAGTTCCGCCCCAGTCATAAAACGAACCCAAGGAAGGGTCACCAGGGCGCCCAACAAATGTAGGCCTACAGTGTTCCACCTGTTCGAGAACAAGGTAGTACCGAAGACAAACATCAGGAAGCCCTTGGCGTACTTCTCAATCTCCTCTATTGTCTCGGGCTCGGTCTCTCTGAATCGCTCCGCAAACTAGGTGTATCTGACCATACTTGTCCGATATATAGATGGATATGCTCCAAGCAGCTCAAGCCAGACTGCCTCCCACTTCTCCATGTCTGTATCAAGAGGGATCAGATCGAGCCCTACGTCTAAGCCGATGATCATGGAAAATTCATAGGGATTCATCGTCATCTCCCTTGTGGTGGAAAAGTGGAAGGAGTTGGTGGTGTCCCACATCTCTTTACAAGCGCTCCTAGGAGAGGACGGCTCGTGGTGACCCGCGTCAGCAAAATAGGCCGAAGCCAGCCTCATTTATGATGTCGCGAACTCCAGTGGGGAGCTCGTCATACCAGTCTCAGGCGGTCGTAGCACCGTAGCCCCTGAAGGCGCGAGACTCACCCTGTGGCAGAGAACAGATGCAACAGATAAAGGACAGATGCATTATATAAAGCAGTGATGATATTATAGTCAAATGAAAGGTAGTGCAAGAAATGCAAGTAAAGAAAGGCAGAAATGCACGAAAATAGAGTTCATACCTCAACGGCAATGGTTGACAAGTGAGAAGCTGGCTCCCTTAACAGGAGGTCCTCCGGTACACTGCGAGCAAACTCAGTGAAGCGTCTGATGCCTTCGGAGGTAGGCAATATGTGTGTTTGGGGATGATACCTCTCCAGATCGAAAGGCCGTACCCTTAGTGGTAGCGGCTCTGGCTCGGCCTCAGACTCGAGCTCTGCCTCAAGATCGGCCTCTAGGTCAGCTGCTGGTTCAACTATCTCAGGAACTAGTGGAAATATAGGGGAAGCCTCCAGAGGAGCTCCGTCATGAGGAATCTCATTCGCCATCTAAAAATGGGTGCAAAGTAGGTGAAAAGGTGAAGAAAAATGTCGAAAAGATGGTGAAACTTGGAAAAGTCAACCCTAGGAGAGAAAATGGAAGAAAAAGTCAAAGCCGGGAAAAGTGCACCGAACTCGAGAGAAACTAGAGGGGAACAAACCTAGAATGGTGAAAGTGAAGGAAGAAAGGTAGAAATCAAATTTCAATCAGTTCAAAGTGAAAAGAACGAAGAGGGTTTAGTGAATCAACTTTGCGTGAGGCGTTGGAAAATGCGTAGAAAGCTCGGAACTAGAGAGAAGAAGTGTTTAGAGAGTGAAAGGGAGAAATTTTGAGCATATGGGCTTATTTTTAAAGACCTGAGCCAAAAAGTCCCTTTTGCCCCCAAACTACCATCGTTGGCCGGCAGGTGGCCGGCGGCTTCCCTTGGGGTCCTGATGATGTTTTGTGTCCTTGATTCCCAAGAAGTATAGGCATGGTTCACTGTTTGGTTCAGATTGTCTCTATGGAAGCACAAAACTATGTTTTCAGTGCGCGGTGTTCGTCACTTGTCAACATGAACGAGATGTATCCTTTGAACATATTGTAACTCT
Source organism: Camellia sinensis (assembly GCF_004153795.1). NCBI lineage: Eukaryota > Viridiplantae > Streptophyta > Magnoliopsida > Ericales > Theaceae > Camellia > Camellia sinensis. The sequence goes on along the minus strand of NW_021027480.1, from coordinate 124,280 downwards.
TTCGAGAGGTAAATCGGAAGTTATTTATCAAATCATGTTTATGTACATGTATTTCACGTTGTTGCATTGTACATGCATGTCACGTCGTTGCATTGTGCATGCATTTCGCGTTGTGGCACAGAATGGGGGGGTAAGGTTACCCTGTCCTAGTTTCATCAGGAGCTAGGGTTCACTACTCAAACAATGCGGTTTCATGCAATCCTGCATCTGGGTAAGCAACCTGTTCTTGTTTGGAACAGTCTCTATGGCTTTCGATATGAAACTAGGTCGATTGGTCAAAAAGGGTACCTCAGTAAGACTACGTAATATACCTCTCACACCTAACATCGAAAAGTGAAAGGAGGATCAAACGGTATAGCGGTAGTCCAGATCTAAGGGTTGTGTTCCCATCGTGGCAGAGCCCGCAACAGGTCATCCTTTTGGCAAGCTTTTCCAAACAAGCCTCGGGCAAACTGTTCAGGAATAGCAGACGGAAAACACAGTGACTTAGGCGCACCAATGCAAATGCAAATGCAAAGAAACACATAAGTGTAGATAAAATTTCATATCATGAGTTCGAGTCAAGTTCTTTAAATCCCCGGCAGAGTCCCTAGAAGCTATAGCTCGCCTTTTTCGTGCCCTTTTTCAGAGGTTTGAAAGAAAGCCCTACAGTTCGGACTCCCGCGATTTTGAATCTAATCTCATAAGTGCAATGTGAAATTGATAATCACCAAAGAGTCCAAATCCAACAAATCTTTTGGAAAATCGATTTTGAATCAAATTGCCAAAAATGGACTGCTTTTCCAGATACAGTGTCACCACCTAAATATTTATTTTGAAGAAATTTAGAAAACCCATGACTCGTGCCAAAGGCCACGTGTCCGTCATCACCAAAGTTGCCTCGGCTCGGGAACTTAGGTACGAGAGGGGAAGATCATGAATTGAGCACCCCCGCTCGCCCGATCAGAGATTGGCCTCTACTAATCATGATACGATTTTTATGTACATTATATGCTCTTGTTCCAGTTATTAAGCTAGCTTTACTTTGTGATGCACATAAGCAAGTGTAGACTAAAATTGCAAGAATTGGAACATTTCAATTTCATGTTTGTTTGTGAAAAGGGTTTGAATTTGCCACCTCAAGTGGGCTTAAAGTTTGTGAATTTGCCACTCAACAGAGTTGGCTTAAAAACGTACATTTATTGAATCGTTCCAATTTAAACAACAAGCCTTCATCCACAGGCATTCAAACAGTTTATCAATTAAGCATTTAGCCTCATGGCAGACATGCTAGACATGGCAATCACTAGCACTCATGTAAGTATGCTAAAGCACTAAAAACTCACCTAATACTCCAAGCTAAGAAGATATGAGTTAAAAAAATATGCATGATTCCTAACTTACGCAATGTGACTAATGCAACACATGCAATATGCAATTAATAGGCTCGGCTACTAATATGGCATGTGATTCAATTAAATAACTTGTGGTTAAACACGTATTCAAAGAAGGTATTGAAATGACAATGCAATTTGAATAATGCGCCAAGCCTCGGTGCATGCAATACAAATGAATGGATGCAAACATGCGATATGCTAAACGAAACACGTCCCTAAACTAACCATCAAAAGCAGTTAAGTAAAAAGGAGAAAGACGTGGGGTTGGAAGACGCACACATAATTACATTACGTTCTCACGAAGGAGAGTCCGAATAAATAAACTAAGCTAAGATAATCTAAGCTATTTAAGCTAATTATTACAAAATTGAATGAATAATTAACTAACTAACTAATTATTACAACAACAAATGAACTAATTAGCTAACTAACTAATAATTACAAAAGAATTGTAACTAATAATTTAATTAAGTAACTAGACTAAACTAATTACTGCTCCGTCTCAGGAAATGAAAGATATGCATGCACATGCATGGTTTCCGCCCGAAACGACCTCCGCTTCACTCTCGAAAGCCTCTATTTGCGAATTTGAACATTTCCAGAAAAATTTTGCTCCACCTTACCAACATTCTGCTGAGGTTTGCATCAGTGGCCAGCTGGCCACTGGTAAAGCTTGTCGGCCACTTGCCGACCATAGAAGTGGCCTGCCGGCCATCAATGGTGCCCTGCTAGCCACCTACCAGCCATGGATAGTGGTCTACCGGCTACCGATGCATTGGTTCATCTTGCTGCAATAGAGTACAAACAAAGCAAAAAGAGGGTATTCCCGCAGATTGTTTGCACAACTCATCCCTCCTTTTCATGTACAAATCCAAGGAGTTGTGAACTTAAGCCACAAACCACCAACTCAAGAAATTTCATTGCATGATGGCTTGTGACTCAAGAGGCGCACGTTCAATAAATGCAAAATGAGACACACATGAGAACCATCACCCTATCATGCATGATCAAGGGCAATGGAAACCTAGGAAACTTGGCACATTTCATCACTTTCAGTATGAAATGTCCCAATGTTCCTTATGTTCAATTAACGTCCGATTGAACACACAACACACAAGTTATTATCTTGCTCAATTTTAGTCCCAAGTTGTTAGTTACTCATTTTAACTTACCAACCATTCTTTAATCTAATTAAGTCCAAAAGGTGAGTGAAAGCCCTCTAATGGAAAGAAGGCTCAAAACACAAGTTGCTTTGGGTATGAAAGAAGTCTCATACCGTTGGTAATGAACCCCCTAAGGGATTAAACGATTAAGTATGAAACCTCAATTTCACACTTAGACAAACAAGTGACTTGACACCACTTTCAAAGCAAAATGAAAAGCCAAGAAATGAGGGAGGTTGTAGAGATGATTAGTGCTGAGATAAGTATGAAAAGCAGTAAAAACTTACAATCAACTCAAACAAGTGGTGTTTAAAGGCCTAAGACACCAAGCTTAGGAGGACCATTACACTATAACTATGCAAAACAAGACTCAAATACAACAATCAACCCAAAATAGAGTTAAAACAGTCCAAAATAGAGCCTAAAGCATGTTGGAATAAAGCTACCACAACCTAGAAAATTAAGCTAAAGAATGGCAACAACTAGGCTAGCAAACAAGACACAAGGAAGGGAGGCTAACCCCTCCAAATTTGGACTTCAAAACCTGATTTTTACCACTGAAAACACTCTAAAAATCAGTTTTTAAAGCCCCAAAAAAAGATGATTTGAAAATGGGAAACAAAGGTGCAAAGGCTTTGTAAACAAGGAATAAAGAGGGATGAACCACCCCCTAACCTTAAATGGTCAAAAACACCAATTTGAGCCCATAAAATAGGTTTTTTTACAGCTCAAAAATAGCCTGAAACAATGACAAAAGATAGGAATACAAGTATGTAAAGCAAGCCTACAAAGCTAGTATTATACCGCTTAAAGAGAAGGGTGATTCCAAGCAATAATTCCAAGCAAATACCACCTTCTAGAGCTTAAACCAAGCCCAAGAACACCTCAGCTCAGAGATGAGGGGATTTGGTTAAGGGTGTATAGGCAAGAGTGTAGGAATTGTAGGCAAAAATGTGTAGGAAATTTGTAGAGAGAGAAAGAGAGAATTGAGTCTAAATTTTTCTAACCTCTAAACATGAGAGGTGGGATCCCTATATATAGAAAACATGAAATCTATACAAGGAGATCCAGCTCTCCACGTGTGGACAGATGCAAGCATCTGTGCAAACAGTTGGCATAAAATATCTACAGAAAACACTGGTGGCTGACCGGCCATTAGTGATGGCCGACAGCCTCCAAGGATGGCCGGCAGGCCACCAGAGATTGCAAGATGGAGAGACCAAGGCGTGGTCCAAAAATGAGACAAAATGGATGCAGGGTTTGAAAGGCTCAAAGCTGTGGCGTTCCGCTGAAGACTTCGAACGCTTGGCGAGCAAACAAACTTGTTATCAGATGTACCTGCAAGGACATCCAAGTCTTAAAGGGCCGTCAAAAATGGGGTGTCTACAGTTGTCCCTTTTTGACAGAACTTGGAGTCATGAAATGACGTGAGTGAATGTCAAAGCCCAGAGATGACCCATTTTGACAAGGTCGTAAAACTTGGACAAACAATCAAGATAGAAATAAATGGTTGGGCTTGCAGGCTGCCTATGTATCCCTTTGCAAGGAATCAAACCAGTATAGTTCTGGGGCAAAATGCAAATGATATGCATAATGCAAGAATATAACTTATGATCATGTAATGAGGTTGTACAATGAAACGTTTTAATGCAAATGCAATGCAATGAAAATGCCACATTACTGAAACAAGGTACAACAATTCGAATTATGAAAAGAAGAGTAAATAAACACGCCATGCGTGGGAATCACAAGCCAAACCACATTTCATGTAGAAATGATGTAAAAAAATTAAACCTTAACAACGCGATGTGCAAGAAATGCGAAGGGTGATGTAACCGTCGGGCTTACCTGAGGTCTCAACCAAGATTCTAACGCGTTACACGTAAGAGGAGAAAGGAGGGTATGAACACTGGGATGCACCCAAATGTTTTTTAACTGATACAAACAATCCTAACGCGTCTCACACGAGAGGAGAAGAGGTGGTGTGAACACCAGGATACACCTGAATGTTTTTAACCGAAGGAGTGGTGTGAACACCCGGACGCACCCGAATGTTTTTAACCGAAACGATCCTAACGCATCTCACCCAAGAAGAGGAAGAGTGGCAAAGAAGCGATTCGAAGGGCACGAATGATTTTACTTGGAACTCCTACCACATTTCATGTAGAAAGGATATAAGAAAATTAAACCTTAACAACGCGATGTACAGGAAAGGCGAAGGGCGATGTAACCGTCGGGCATACCTGAGGTCTCAACCAAGATCCTAACGCGTTGCACGCAAGAGGAGGAAGAAGGGTATGAACACTGGGATGCACCCGAATGTTTTTTAACTGATACAAACAATCCTAACGCGTCTCACATGAGAGGAGAAGAGGTAGTGTGAATACCGAGATGCACCCGAATGTTTTTAACCTAAGGGGTGGTGTGAACACCGAGACGCACCTGGATGTTTTTAACCTAAGGGTTTGGTGTGAACATTGGAACGCCGGGCGAAGGGGTTGGTGTGAACACTGGAACGGCGGGAGGCCATGTATGCAGACCAGTTTTTGGTGGCTGGCCATCCCTTACCTAGCTGGCTGACCAGGTTTCCCGATAGAACAGATATTTGTTGCTAGCTGTCCCCCCATATGCATGCACTGCACCAGCTAGCTCAATATAGATATTTCCGAGATAGCAACCATTTCTTCTATATATAGAGGACCATCCATTGTGTTTTTAGGTTAGAAAAATTTCCAAAAGCTCAAATTCTTGAAAATATCTCTCTCTCTCTCTATATATATATATCTTACAACCTACTTACACCATACTAACACTTCCTAAACCAGAATTTTGAGTCTTCTTGCTGAGATTCTTGAGCTAAAATTTCAGATCTTGAGGGTGCTTACTTGTTGGTTTGTGAATAAAAGAATAACCTCTCTTTAAGAGGTATAACTTTGGCCATCCTTACACTACTTCTTGCTTCTCTTTTCTTGCTGTCTTTGTATTGCTTTTACACTATTTTTATGGGTTGAAACTTGTGACTTAAAGCTACCAAGGGTGGAGGGTTAACCACCCTTGTTCGAACCTTCTTCTCTAAGCATTTGTCCTTGTGTTTCCCACTTCATTCTCAATTTTTGGACATTGATTTTCAGAGTTTCAAAAGGATAAAATATGTAGTTTTGAGGTCCAAAAGTGGAGGGGTTAGCCACCCCTCCTTAGGCTTGCTTACTAGCTTTATTTCTCTCTTATTTTAGTTCACTTTTTTTAGCTTTTCATACTAATTTCAGCACTATTTTTGTGAGTTTTAGGACTATTTTAGTGTGTTTACTTCATTCATGCTTTGTATAGTATGCTTGTAGTGTTGTAGTCCTCATAGGTTTGGTGGTTTAGGCCTTAGACACTAACCTATTTGAGTTGATAGCTTTTATTTTATGCTTTTCATACATGTTTTCACACTTGCAATAACCATCTCTGCACTCTCCATCCTTTCTTGGTTTTATTTGTTTGAGAGTCATTTCAAACGAGTGTTGTTTAAGGCATGCGAAAGAGACCCTTCCATGCTTAATGGTTTAATCTCTTCGGAGGTTCATTACCAAGGCATTACATCTCTCTCATGCCAGGAACAACTTCTTGTTTGACATTTCTCTTCATTAGTGGACATAATTATCACTTTTGGGAGAAAATGATTAAAGAATGGAAAGGTAATCTTAAAAGAGGCAAATAAAAATGGTAAAAGTGATAACAAGATAATAAAATCAAGTCAGGTTCAATCATACGTTAATTGAACTTATTGAGCCTTGGATCATTACATACTCCTAGTGATGTTAATGGTTAAAGGAGCCATGTCCACTCCTTTCCTTGAGGTTCCATGATAGGAAAGGGGTGTTGTTGGTCTTTCATTTCATGTCATTAATCTTTTTGCCCAAATAGTTCATGGATTATCATGCAATAACCTTGCGATCATTGATGATTTGTGGACCGGTTCTACTCCTCCCTTGATCAATTTCATTTTAGGAAGTGGCAGAGAGAATAAACATCCCCTAGAAACACTCTGTTTTTGCTCTGTTTCCATTCTGTTGCAGCAGGGCAACACCAAAAATTAGTGGGTGGCCATTCGGCTGACCACTTTCCTTGGCCGGCCAGCCACCTTTTGTTGAGCAAACAGTGGCATTTTTCTTGTAAACAAAGCATAAGCTGAGGCAAAAACAGAATTATTTTATGACTGCGGATAGAACAGAATCAGGCAACAGAACAGAGGCGTTTCCGGAAGGATATTCTTGGTTGCACGTGTGATTCCTCGATTCCTGTGCAAATTAGATTTCATACATAATGTGTTGTAATTAATTAGCTTTCAATTTACAATAGCTAGTTGCTTACTTAATTAATTTCATGTTGTAATTAATTAGTTAGCCTAATTCTAATTTGTAATAATTAGTTAGTGTAGTTAATTCATTTATTTGGTTTGTAATAGTTAATTTAAATTTGGACATTCATTCGGACCCTCATGCACGAGGGCAAATTGTAATATGTGTGTATGTCTTCCAACCCCGACTTCTTTCTTCCTTTTATTTACCTGCTTATAATGGTAGCATCATGTTTTACATTCCCATGTCATTGCCATGACTTATATCCATGCTTGCACGCATAAGGGTTTGGCTCATCATACTAATCAATGTCAATTTCAACTTCCTTAAATCGAATATGTGCTTTTATCGCATGCCTTGAATTGACTCACATGCCATACTAATTGTCGAGCCTATTAATTGCACGTTGTATGCGTTGCATTAGTTATATTGCATTGTTTAGGAGGATGCATTTCTTCTAATTATTTCATCTTCTTTGGCTTGCCTCGGAGTACTAGGTGAGCATTTTGTGCTTTAGCATATTGCATGCGTGTGATTGTTGCCATGTCAAGCATGATTACCATGAGGCTAAGTGCTTAGTTGATATACCTATTTGAATGCCTGTGGATGAAGGCTTTTCGCTTAAGTTGGGATGATTTGATGAATGTACACATGAAATCACTTTTTCAAGTGGTACATATTCCAAACACTTTCCAAAACAAACATGAAATCAAAGCGTTCCAACTTTCATGAATTAGTCTATATTTGTGTGCATCACATAGTAAAGATAGCATAATAATCGGAACAAGAGCATATAATGTAGATAAAAATTACATCATGATTAGTAGAGGCCAATCTTTGATCAGGTGAGTGGGCTGCTCAATTTATGACCTTCCCCTCACATACCTAACTTCCTGAGCCGAGATACTTTGGTGATGATGGATAAGTGGCCTTTGGCAAGAGTCACGAGTTTTCTAAATTTCTCAAAAATATTTAGGTGGTGACTTTGAAATCAGGCAATGTAGTCCATTTTTGGTATTTTTGATTAAACAAATTGATATTTCAAAAAGATTTGCCGGATTTGGACTCTTTTGTGTTTATCCGTTTCACATTGCACTTGTGAAACCAGATTTAGAACCATGAGAATCCGAACTGTAGGGCTATCGTATCCAAGGATACTAAACCCCTCCGAGGAGCACGAAAAATAAGCTACAATGTGATAAATAGAAATGAATTGGTTTGTTTTATATGGATTGGTTATTTGGTATGTGTTGAAATAAGTACAGTTACATGTATATGTTGAAGTTATGCAGATTATGGTGGGGTGATGGCTAGTTGTCATTTAAAATGTAGGATGTATGATCATTAGTAATGCATGGTTCTTAGACCTAAGATCTTTATGTAATGTTAAAAAAGGAATTTTTGAGAAAGATTGTCTGAAATTGATACAAGAATGGTAAGAAGATAAAAGAAAGAGTTTTCCTCGAAAAGTTAGTGGATTTTCATGAAGAAGATGTTACCTAGGTGTATTTTATTTTGAGTATAAAAGGCACATTATTTATTTATGTATAATCCTTTAGTGTTCATGATCACATATATCTATCGATCTTATTATTGAGTATCATTGTAGATCCCTACTAGATATATTTGTTCATCCCACATTATTTTTACCATTTTTAGGAATGGTGTCGGAAACACCGGTTTGAAGATTCAAGAAGTCTATTGTCTTTTGTGTGTATTTTTTATATGAAGTGTAGAGGAGAGATATGTTGTGATTTGGGATTGATGAGTGTTTTCTCATGTAATTATTTATTTTTGGAATGTTTCAATGTCAACCTTGGGCATGTATGATTGTTGTATTTACTTGAGAGGGAACACTTTTATTTACTCAAGTGTAATTATTATTCCAATACATGTTATGTAACTGGATTTAAATTAAGGGTATTGGTAATGTATCTGGGTAATAAATTTGGGACATGACACTGTAGACGCGTCCGCGAGGGACCCCGCTACTACAGTTCGGACTCGATTTGTGTCACGGTTCTTAATCTTGAACCAAAGAGTCCAAATCTGGCAAATCGTTTTGAGAAAACAGATTTTAGGAAAGAAGTGCCAAACATGGACTGCTTTGCCAGATACAGAGTCGCCACCTAAATATTTTTTATGGGGGAATTTAGGAAACCCTGACTCGGTGCCGAAGGCCACATGTCCGTCATCACCGGAGTTGTCTCGGCTCGGGAGCTAGGGTACGATTGGGGAAGGTCAGCTATGAGCACCCCCTCTCGCCCGATCCGAAGATCGGCCTCTACTAACCGTGATATCCATTTTTGAATACATTATGTGTTCTCATTCCATTTGTTAGCCTAGAATTACTTTGTTATGCGCACAGCAAACAAGTATAGACTAGATTGCCTAATTTGGAAACAACCATTGCATATCTGTTTATCTTGAAAAACATTTTGGAATTTGCTACTCGCAAGTAGGCTAAAATACGGATTTCAACGAGTTTTTCCAACTTAGGCCATCCAACCTTCACCCACAGGCATCCAAACAATTATATCACGTAAGCATTTAGCCGCATGGCAGGCATACTGTCATGGCAACACTCGCACGCATGCAATATGCTAAAGCAGGAAAATACTTACACAGTACTCCGTGCCAAAACAATAAACTAGTTAGCAAACATGCATGCTCCTAGTTCATGTTAGAGTGGCTAATGCAACGCATGCAAAATGCAATTAGAGTAGGCTCGGCTAACCTAAGCATGGCATGTGAAATGCAGTCAAGTGATGCACGTATTCAATTTGGAATTGAAGTACAAATGCAGTTAGCATGATGTACCGAGCCT
>NW_021027480.1:14112-63495 GCF_004153795.1 Camellia sinensis | reverse complement strand
ATGGATGATGCAAACATGCTGTCATACTGTATGCTAATTGAAATATGCCCTAATCTAACCATCATAAGCAGGTAAATAAAAGGGAGAAAGACGTGGGGTTGGAAGACATATATCACACACACGCACACTTCTTACAGTTATGCCCTTGCGTAGAGGGTCCGAATAAATAGTACAGTCGTGGGGTTGGAAGACATATATCACACACACGCACACTTATTACAGTTATGCCCTTGCGCAGAGGGTCTGATTAAATAGTACAGTCCAAATAATACAGATTCCTAATTAATTTACAAATTAACTAAGAAAAAACGTAAACTGGCATGCAAGCCAAGGACTGCCTTGACTCTTCTTCAGATGATGGATGATGCATGTCTGAGCTGCCTTGCGCGGAAATGCACTGGGATGCCCCAATTAGCCTCTGTTTGCAATTTATTCTTGGAAAGCGCGCCAAGCCCCGGAAGACTGCTGATTCTTGATTTGCAGCAACAGAGAGCAGAAAAGGGGCATAGCAATGTATTTTCACAAATGTGTGCATGCCTCGATCCTCGTGCCACCAATCACGCATCTCGATGCATGATGGCCGAGGAGTCGAATTGTGCAACTCAATATAGAATGAATGCACATGAAAACAATAAGACCTAAACTCCATCATGGATTATCCGGAGTGTCGGTGACTGGGAATTGAGATACGTTCCGTCACTCGAAGTACGAAACGTCCCTCGTTTCCCGTGCTCAGGCTAACCCCTATCCCAAGCACGATGTAATATGCATGATATGCATGAAATGTGACTAAGATGCAACCTAGCACACGCAATGCTATGAAATGGCATACACGATGCACGAGGTAACATGGCATACACAATGCTCTAACATACAACCTAGCATACGCAATGCTATGAAATGAAATGGCATACACAATGCATGATGGACTTACACCAACATGAGTGGACCTCAGCGACACTCACATAAGAGGCCATGAGATGAAAATGAGACACTCGGGATGCGTGCACGCATGCACACAAACCGAGGACCGACCCTAAGGCACCAAATGCCACTCTAACAAGACATGGCGAGGCATGAAATATGACGTGCAAACATGCAAATTTCAGCGCTAAAATATGACCCGAAACAGCCCCGAATCATGACAATATAGCACCCGATGCATGAAATGGTCCCGAAATGCAAGATTAAGCACATGAAATGACTTGCAGCTACCTCAAGCATGCATTATTTGCTCATGACATGTGAAGACAGATTCAAGGCAGCCCCAAAACAAGCATGTTTACAGTTTCAAGCAAGGCCAAACAGCAAACACAAATAGGGAAAAACTAGCATGCAAAAATGGCCCTAAATGTGAGATAAAGAAGTGAGTCGCAGATGCAGACCTCAAACAGATGAGGGCCCTTCAACAATGTTGAAGAGGGGCCCAAAATATGAGCTTTTACAGTTTACAATAAACCCCAAAAACCAGCACAGGTATGGCTAATATCTCATGCAAGAAATGGACCAAAAGAGGGTCAAAGAAGCAAGTGGTGGTTTCTGGCCTCAAACACAAGGGGCCCTTCAACAATGTTGAAGAGGGGCCCAAAATATTTCACTTTACAGTTGATGGCCGGACCCAAAACAGTACGCAAGAATGCTCAAAATGCCATGCAAAATAAGGCCAAAAAGAGAGATATAAGACAAAGTATATAAAGGATGCCTCAAATAGTGAAAGACCCTTAATGAAACATGAATATAAGGCCATTTTTAGTTCGGACCAAAGCTCAAAAACAGAAGCATAAGAGGCTAATAAATCATGCAAAAATGAAGCCAAAAGGGAGATATAAAGGCAAGTAATAAAGGAAAGCTTCAAACAGCAATGAGCCCTTCAATAATGTTGAAGAAGGGCTCAAAATAAGCCACTTTTTAGTTCATGACAGAGCTCAAAACAGTTTATACATATTCCAAAAATACTACACAAGGCAATGACATACAAGGGAGATAATGAAGCAAGTGCAACAAGGAGACCTCAAACAGGTAAAGGCCCTTAATCAAACATGAAAAATGGCTCAAAATAAGCCTATTTCCAGTTAGGGTCGGAGCCCAAAACAGCAAGCAAGAATGACTTACAAATGAATCAAGAAAATGCTAGAAAAGGGAAAATGGAAGCTCACCCTTGAAGACTTGTCTTTGGCAGCTCCTTGGCTTGAGTTGCAGCACTCCTAGGCTCTGGAAAACAACTTCAAATGGCTGCAATGGAGGTTGGAGGTATGGTGCTAGGTGGTGGTGTAGAGAAGGGTGTAGGAACTTGAGGGTTTTGGGGCTTGGAGATATAGAGAGAGAGAGAGAGAGATATAAGGCAAGAGCTCAAAGGGAAATTTTGTAACCCTAATAACAGAGCTGGAGCTCCTGTTATATAGGCAAAAAGAGGGAGAAAATGGGGGGAAAAAATGGAGGGAAAACAAACCAAGTTTCCCTCCAAAAAGCACCCCCCCGGATACAGAATTTTGGGGGAAAAAGAGGCTGTATCTGCACTGTAGATGATGTAAGGATTCTGGCCGGCCAGTTATCTAGGTTGCAGGTGGCCGGCCGGCTACTTCCCATGACCGGCCCGCCAAGGGTCAAAAGGTTCAAGTGTGATTAGTGGCCGCCCACCACAGAAAAAGGGCCTCTGATGTGTGCACAACACAACCCTGTGGTTAAACACTGGAAAAAGTGAACCAGGAGAGAGAACAACCCACTTTTCAAAGGGGTTCAAAAGGGTCAACAACAATTACTGGCCGGCCACCAAATATTGGTGGCCTCCAGATGTGTACATCACAAATTGGGGTTTAGGGTTCAAGAAAAATGGCCCAAGGGTGTTCAACATTGGCTTTGAAGTGAGGAAAATCGGGCAACGGAGGGCGATGAAGAATAAAGTTGGCTGACAGAACACATTACTGGCCTCCCACCCTTCTACGGCTTCTACCAATGAAACAGAGGTCCCTGCCAAAAATGAACCAAAACCGATGCAGAATGAAGGTTCGGGGGCCGAAACGCGCAGTCCGAGGCCCTGAAAATCCAGCTGTTAGGCACCGGGAGTGGTGTTCAACCACGAAGTCGGTCTCTCGGACCACAGTGTCCTCAAAAGGGAGCAAATAAGAAGTATGCAAAAACTGGAGCAAACGGAGATGGTTAAGCGGTCCCGAACCGAGGCACACGGCCAACGGCTCCGAAAAACCGAAATTGGACTCCAAACGGGCAAAATGGCCTACGCACGACACAAAACGTAGCCTACGGCCACTGAGAGATGGTCTACGGGACCTCTCCCTCCCCTCAGGAAAAGAAACAAAGAAAACCGAGCCTTGTTTGCAAACCGAGGCAAGGCACAGAAGAGGGTTCGGAAGTCCGGAGGCAAGGCTCACGGCCAAGACTCTGAAACCTCTGGATGAGCATGATATGCAACATCACCAAGCGCTCAATCGGTGATGTCTGAGTCTTAAGGTCGGTCAAAAATGGGGTGTCTACAGGGGGCCGAATATTGGGAGTCGTAGAGATTCCGGAGAGTCGAACATTGAAGAATCAAGTTTCGAAACATTCGGCCATTGCCACGGAAACTCGGACCCAACCTTATTCGGCTAGATAGTCGATTAAGCAAGGGGCCGAGTGAAGATCGGTTTATTACAAAATATACTGAATAAGAGGTTGGATTTGGAACTAATCCCGAGGCCCAAAGAAGAAAAGATATAAATAGAAGAGACATCAGCTAGAAAGAAGTATGTGATAATTGTGTTGTTTAACTTAGAATACAAGCAATCTAGAACGCGAGACTAACTTATCCGTTGGAGTGCTAATTCTGGCACCCCCGACCGGAGTGTTTTCTTCCTTTCAGGTGCCTATCGGTGGATCACGAGCGTCCCCAGGATTAGAAGAGTATTTCCAAAAACCACTTCCCCACATAGCCAAAATTATTTTATTTTATTTTTTTATTTTAGTTTGTTTTTAAATTGACAATTGAGACTAAAAAATTTTTTAATAGGATCAACCATTTTTTGCAAGTGCTCAAAGAGTCTAGATGAATAATAAGAAAAATGCTTGAGACCTACCAAAAAAAAAAACACCCACAATTGTATCCACAATGATGTGGTATCATATGTGTCAGCTCTTGATTTGTCATACACTTAATAGCATGGGGCCTATAACGATTCTGGTATAGACCCGACCCATTTATTGCTTTTAGATCTGAGAACCAGTGTATTTAATTGTTGTTCAACTCATTTCCATCTTATAGTTTATTGAGTTTGGCTTTTGGGAGTTTTGATTATGTTTGAAACACATTAGGAAGTTAGTTTTTCAAAATGTTGTTGCCTAGAATTTTCCTTGTTCACTCGAGTGACTATTCCTTTGCTCGAGCGATCTTTTACAGTCTGCAAAACTATTGGGAGTTTGGATTCTTCGCTCGAGCGGTCTTTCTTGCGGACGAGCGAACTTTTGTAGGTTTGAAACTACTGAGAAGGGGTCATTGTGCGCTCGAGCAGTGGTTTTGGTCATCAGTACCTGAAAATGGTTTTCCCTAAATAGAGTGAACCAAAGCCCAGTAGAAATAATCTAACATAATATATGAATCTTAACAAAGATATAATGGTGAAATGCATATACAATGCCCACGTCAAAACAGTTTACATTTCTTTCTCAAAATCATGCCATGCTTAAATTATATCATAATTCTCAATTCATGTCCTTTATCATAGGAAATAAGGGGAAATTCTCAAACCGGTACAACCTTTCATTGATATTTCATTTGCAGGAAACCGTTAAACGGTATCCACGTAAATGTAGTCTATACAAGTGCTACTATTCCATTTTATGGATATTTCATCTGCAGGAATCGGCACCCATGTATACGCACGTTTTTCAGAACTTTCATCCTGGATACACAGGCCAACTTAGTTTGGTGATACACACCCATAGACACCCCATTTTTGACCGCCCTTACGACTTGGACGTCATCCCTTGCGTACCCAATGATGAGTGCATATGCTTGTCAAGTGTTTGAGGTCCTCAGTGGAATACCACAGCTTTGAGCCTTTTAAACCTTGCACCCCTATTTCCTTGTTTTTGGACCAAAACCTTGGATTTTCAAGCCTGCAACCTTTGGTGACCTGTTGGCCACTACTTTGGGCTGTCAGCCATTGCTTCTGGTTGCCGGCCACTGATGTGGCCTGCTAGCCACCATTAATGGCCTGCCGACCACCAATGTGTTTTGCAGATATTTTGTGACAGTTGTGCCGGTTGTTTGCACGGATGCTTGCATCTGCTCCCACATGTATGGTTGGATATTTTTGAGTGAGGTTCATGTTTTTCTATATATAGGAGGCCTCCCCTCTTTCCATGAGGTTATAAAAATTTTGGGAGCAAAAATATTCTCTCTCTCTCTCTCTTTCTCTCTCTCTCTCTCTTTCTTGCCACTTGCATAGCCTTTGACCAAACGCTCTAAACCAAACCTAGAGAGCTTCTTGCTGAGGTGATTTGGGCTTGAATTTGAGCTCTTAAGGCACTTGAGAGTGTGAAATTGGTGGTTTGTAACTCAAGGGTTCATTCATCTTCAAGAGGTATACCTTCTCTTTCTTTTACACCATCTCTACACCACTTGTTTTCCATATTTTCTACTATTTTGGGGCTATATAAACTCTGTATTTTTGGGCAAAAACTTGTGGTTTAAGGCCAATAAAGGTTGAGGGGTGGTTCACCCTTCTTTACACCTTGCTTTCAAGGCCTTTGCCCTTGTGTTTCTCGCATTTATAGTATCTTTTTTTGAGCTTTTAAACACTGATTTTCAGAGTTATTTCAGTGGCTAAAATCATGTTTTGAAGTCCAAAATTGGAGGGGTTAGCATCCCCTCATTGTGTTTTGCTTACTAGCCTAGCATAGCTCTATGTTTTAGCTTACTCTTTTAGCTATTTTCACTTCGATTCCAGCATTGTTTTAGCTTCATTTAGGACTATTTTGAGGTGTTTATTTCATTTATGCTTTGTATAGTATGCTTGTAGTGTAATTGTCCTCATAAGTTTGGTGTTTTAGGCCTTAGACACTATCTTATTTGAGTTGATTGCATTTATTTAGTGCTTTTCTCACTTATTCTCACCTTGAATCACCTCTGTAACGTCCCTTCTTTCTTGGCTTTTTCTTTTCTTTGAAAGTGGTTTCAAATTATTTGTTTGTTTAAGCATGAGATTGAGGTGTCATGCTTAATAGTTTAATTCCTTTAGGGGTTCATTACCAATGGAATGATGTCTCTTTCATGCCCAAAGTAACACTTGGTTTGAACCCTCTTTCCATTAGAGGACTTAAATTCACCTTTGGACTCAATTGATTAAAGAATGGATGGTAATCTAAAATGAAGTAATAAAATTGGTGAGTAAAAAAGAGCAAGATAATAATTTGGTTTGGGTTCAATTAGACGTTAATTGAACCCTTGAGTCTTGAGTCATTTCATACTCATTAGTGATGAAAACGGTTCAAGATTCATTGTCAACTACTTCCTTGATCTTTCATGATTGTTTTGTTGCATTCATTCAACTTGCACACTTGATTCATAAGCCATCATGCAATGAAATTGCATTCATTGGTGGTTTGTGAATCAAACTTACTACTCCTTTAGGCTATTCAAATGATAAGGAGAGGTGAGTTGTGCAAACAAACCCTTGAGAATACCCTGTCCCCGCTCTGTTTGCTCTCTATTGCAGCAGAACAATCTAGTCATCAGTGGCCGACAGGCCACTATTTGTGGACGGCAGGCCATCTGCCGGCCACCAGTACAAAATCCAGCAGTGTGTTTTTAAAGCAGAACAGAGTTGGTTCTTGAGGTGAAAAAAGTGCAAATGTTCTATTGTGCAACAGAGGCATCTGGCAGCAGAAACAGTGGCTTTTTTGAGTGGAGAGTCCATGCATGCATAAGCATTCCTCGTTTCCTAAGGCAGAGTAGTTACAATAATTAGCTTAGCACTCTTTTCATGATTGTATCCATGTAAATAATTAGTTCATTTTTATTTGTTATAGTAATTAGTTAACTAGAATAGTTAATTAATTTGTTGTAATAATTAGTTAAGTAGATTAACTAAATTATTCATTTGGGTTTGTAATAATTACTTAATTAGCTTAGCTTTAGCTAGTTAGCTAGTTAGTTCATTCAGACCCTCCTGCACGAGGGCAAGCAATTTGTATTCATTTGGGTTTGTAATAATTACTTAATTAGCTTAGCTTTAGCTAGTTAGCTAGTTAGCTCATTCGGACCCTCTTGCGCGAGGGCAAGCAATTTGTAATAATGTGTATGCCTTCCAACCCCACGTCTTTCTCCCTTTTATTTAATTGCTTACGATGGTTAAATTAGAACATCATGTTTTGTTTAGCATCTCTCATGCCTTGCATCCACTTGTCTTGCATGCACCGAGGCTCAGTTCATCATTCTAACTTGCATTGTTAGTTAACGCTTCTTTGAATACGTGCTTAAACCGTATACTATCAAATTGTTTCATATGCCATATTAATAGCCGAGCCTAGTAATTGCATATCGCATGTGTTGCATTAGTCATGTTGCATTAGTTAGAGCATACTTTTTTCTAACTTTTTTCTTTTGGCTTGCCTTGGAATACTAGGTGAGCATTTTATTGCTTTAGCATAATCACATGTGTGTGATTGTTGCCATGTTTAGCATGCTTAATTGATAAATTGCATGAATGCCTGTAGATGAAGGCTAGTTGCTTGAATTGGAATAATTTGAGTAATGTTTATATGCGATCACTTTTTTCAAGTGTTACATATTCGAAACAATTTTGCAAACAAACATGAATCGAGATGTTCCAATTATTGCAAATTAGTCAATACTTGTGTGTGTGTGTATCACATAGTAATTTTAGCCTAATAAATCGGAACAAGAGCATATAATGTAGATAAGATTCATATCATGATTAGTAGAGGCTGATCTTTAATCGGGCGAGTGGGGGTGCTCAATTCATGACCTTCCCCTCTCGTACCTAAGTTCCCGAGCCGTGACAATCTTGGTGATGACGTACACGTGGCCTTTGGCACGAGTCATGGGTTTCCTAAATTTCCCAAAAAATATTTAGGTGGCGACTCTGTATCTGACAAAGTAGTCCATATTTGGCATTTTTTATTCAAAATCAATTTTCCAAAAAGATTTGTCGGATTGGGACTCTTTGGTGTTTATTTATTTCACATTGCACTTGCGAGATCAGATTCAAAATCACAGGAGTTCGATACTGTTAGGGCTTATTCATCTTCCAAGATGGGGCACGAAAAGTCAAGCTACAGTTTCTAGCAACTCTGCTGGGGAAATTAGAGAACTTGACTCAAATTCATGATGTGAAATTTTATCTACACTTATAACTTCTTTGCATTTGCATTGGTGCACTTAAGTCACTGTGTTTGCCATATGCTATTCCTAGACGGTTTGCAGAAGGCTTGCCCAAAAGCTTGCCAAAAGTCTGACCGGCCACGGGCTCTGCCATGATGGGAACATAACCCTTGGATCTGGACTACCGCTGTACCGTTTGATCCTCATTTCATTTCTCGATGTTAGGTGTGAGAGGTATATTAGGTAGTCTTGCTGAGGTACCCTTTTGACCATTCGGCTTAGTTATATATCGAAAAGTATAGAGACTGTTCCAAACTAGGACATGATGCTTACCCGAATACAAGATTGTGTGAAACCACTTTGTTTGAATAATAAACCCTAATTCCTAACGAAACTAGGACAGGGTAACCCTACCCCCTCATAAGGGTGTTTTGGCTCTCACTTAATTGGTATGTGCTTTACAGTGAAACTGTACACGAATGTGCATATCAGTTGCAAGGTTGCTATCTATTTTGGGGCAGAAGTCAGTGTGGAGTGCAGTTACTTAGCTGTGATCATATTTGTTCCAGTGAAATTAGGCTAAGGTACTATTTATTTTCTCTTTTTCGAGGTAGTCTTGGAATCATTGCTTCAGAAGGCTCCGATATCCCCCGGGCACTCTGGACCAGTGTCGATAGACTTTGTAAGGTCAGGGACCTAGTTCAGGGGCAATCAGTGTTTGCTTCATAGTCGCTGGTTATAAGGCGAACGAGGATTAGACAGAATTCACCAGTCCAGTTCCTATGGCAGTCACCCCTCGACTCGCCTGTGTCTAGTCAGGTTCAGGAATAGTCATCTACTACCAGTCCAGCACAAAACCAGTCACCTATTCCAATGGCACAGTATCCCCCGGCCAGTATGGAGGTATTAATACATCATTTGCAACAGACAGTTAAGACACTGTAGCATGATGCGGTCCGTCAAGTCGAGGTTATGACCAGTCAGGCCAAGGTTATAACTAGCCTACAGCAACAGCAACTGCCACCAGCAGCGGCCTTTGCATCACATGTACCCACCGCGGCTATCCCTGTGTCCGGTACCATAGCTAATGCTGCCACTACTCAAGATCCACAAACCAAAGGTGTTCCGATTTTCCCAGTCCAAGCAGAACCCATCCTAGCACAAACTTCTAGAGCCCCGGTGTATCAAACCAAGGCACTGTTCGAATTCGAGGTTGATCCAACCGTGCTCAAAGTTAACAAGCTGGAAAAGCTGTTCGAAAAGGCACAGGGGGTCAACTCTATTCCAGACATAGAGGATGGGCACACTGAATCGACAGTTACCTTACCGGAATGGTTCATGCAATAACCTTGACCACGTGTAACGTTAATTCATGCTTAATATGCCTAATAAGTTTTGAGTTTATATGTGTGTTGCATTATTTGTGATTATATCTGTTTAACGTAGAAAGATCTGTTCACGTTTTCTTTTTGGTTTGCGAATTGAAGGCCTTATCGGCATCCGATTCAAAAATTGATTTGATTTATGTGTTATTTGGAATTTTTAGAACCTTATGGTAGGTTTAATTAAAATTCGATTTGGAACGATTAAATTAGATTAAGTTAATGCCCACTTATTTAACCTTAATTAATTACACTATTATCCAAGCCTATATAAGGCACCAATTGAGCTTCCAATCATCTCTTTATTTCTTCATTTCAATACATTTTGAGCCTATTCAAGTAAGAAAACGTGAGAGAGGAAGAGTAGGAAGAAATTGAGCTCAAACAAAGAAATTGCTAGGAAATGTTGTGAGATTAAAGAGAAT
Organism: Camellia sinensis; assembly: GCF_004153795.1. Taxonomy (NCBI): domain Eukaryota; kingdom Viridiplantae; phylum Streptophyta; class Magnoliopsida; order Ericales; family Theaceae; genus Camellia; species Camellia sinensis. Next base: position 53,353 of record NW_021027480.1, on the reverse strand, counting down.
TTGAGAATTTCAACATCGACTTTTGTAAACTCAAGTCTCTAGGTAAGAATTTTATCCTTAAGCCTTGGAATCTAGACTATATTGCATGAACACAAGAGAATCATGTTGATAAATGGAGAATTGAGTTAGAAATGAAGAGTTTTGAGACATACCATGCATGCATGCATATTTTCTCATATTTTGAGTTTAATTTCCAAGATTTCCCTCGTGCATGTCTTGACTTTACCTTAATTTTGGGAAACCATCAAGTCTCATGTTGTTTTGGAGGATTTGATCATGTATTGGAGGTTGAGAACTCAAGTGATTACATGCATGTCATATTTAGAGCATGTTCTTACATTTTAAGTTGAATTTTGCACAATTAGCAAGCTAATGGGCCATGATTTCTTGAATTGATCTTTAATTCATGTTGTTTTAAGAGTTTCCATGTATTTCCTCAAGTCTTGGCTTAGAAAAATCAAGTTTTGAAGCTTTAAGTTTGAGTTTGAGCTTGGAGATCAAATCTGGAAATTCCAGAATTTGCATCTATGCTCGAGTGTAGGAACCCACGCTCGAGCGACCACTTTGAGTGCGTGCACTTCTGCTTGAGCGACCTGAAGTACGCTCGAGCGTGAAATGCAAGCCCTGAGAAGTTTTTGTGTTTTGCAACACGCTTGAGCGACAAAAGTCATGCTCGAGCGAGGGTCTGACTCTCACGCTCGAGCGGGGATCGAGCATCCGTCGAGCGTGAAAAACAAGCAACCAGTACTTTTTCAAAGTTTGCAGACCGCTCAAGCGGACCCTCACATTCTGTATGCCCACTCGAGCGAGGAAAGACACGCTCGAGCGTGGACCCTGTTTTCAACAAGTTTTGGAAAATGTTTTCAAGTACATTTTTGCATCCTCATTCCATCCTAGGCATTCCTAGGCCATGATTAAGACACCATAATGAGGTTAATGAAGTAGAAACACACAAAACAAGAAGGGGCTAAGTTATCATTTCCGGGTGTGTAATTCAGTATACGTTCATTCTGTAACTGTGTAGGTCATGCGCCACAAGGAAGTTGAATTGTCTACTTACAGCATCTGTTACCTATGAGTGATAACTTAGTAAAGCTATGTTCAAGTTAAATTATTTTCGGTATATGAAATAAGATCTGTTGAATGGAATGTCATGTTTTATACTATGAATGATTGACTAGCAATAACAAGCATTTATGACATTATGTTATGATCCAAGTATGTTACAAGTGACATTATGCTATGATTCAAGTATGTTACAAGTTCCCGGTACCGGAGGTACCTTATGGAACTAACAAGCTACCTGTACCCGGCTGGAGGTTCCTAAGTGGAATTGACAAGTTTACAAGTTCCCAGTCCGAAGGTTTCTTCATGAAACTGACAAGTTATCCTTGCCCGACCAGAGGTTCTTCTATAGAACTGACAAGTATGATTTATGGTACTCTGTATATGGTCTGTTAGTGCTAACGGATGCATTATGCAAGATTAAGCATGAACTCTAATTTTTGTATACATATTCAGAATGAGAATACGAATGTGAACTTTGAATTCAGACATAGTTATGGGACATCATTCATTTACCCATTTACTTTGTTATTATTCATTGGGCCTCCGCTCACTAGTTATTTATTATGTATGTAGGTGAGCAGGCTCGTGTTCAGGCTTAAGATGATGCCTAAAGCATTTCATGTTGTGTTTGTCAGCCACCTTTTGTGCCTTACAAGGAGGTTCCAGATCAAGTCATGTCTTGTGGCTGTGTTAATATGAATGCATAAGACTGTTCCTTTTGCTCTATGAACCAGTTTTCCTTTTATATGTACATGAAGTGATGTGTAAATACTATGTCTATGACGTCACTCATATGTTTATAAAAGTTAAGATTATCAGTCCTATGTATGTCTGCACAGCTCAATGGACTACGTATATTTCTTTTATATATTTACTTCCTCAACCCCTAATTACAAGTCTAATTGTTAAGAGGTCGTCGGTAATCCAAGGATTACTGGCCGGTTACGATGCTAAACCTGTAGGGGCGGGTTTGGGTCGAGACAGTTCAAGATGCTGCATATTGACATATTGACCACTTCGATGGCTCTAGAGATCCGATGGTGCATTTGCATCTATTTTTTGATATCCTACGACCGATGGATTTAACCCGAGTCCAAAAGTTGTCACTCTTCAGCCGAACCATATCTGGAATAGTTAACATCTGGTTTGCTAAATTAGAGTACTCGGTGAAACAGAGCTGGTAGCAGTTGGCCAAATCCTTCATTGCCCAATATTCCTACAACACGCAGATCGAGGTCACAACTCGTGATCTTAAGGCAACGCGTCAGGAACTGAAGAAGGGCTTTTCAAAGTTTGTTATTCGATGGAGGGCAAAGGCGGCTATGATGGCAAGCAGGCCTCCAGAGAAAGAGCAAGTTCGTATAATTGTTAGAAATCTGCACGAAAGGCTATTGCAGAATATGATAGCCCTCCCATTATTCAACTTTAAGGACTTCCATGAAATTGGGGTTCAAATCGAGAATGCCATCAGGCAAGGGATCATTGTGGAGGGCAATGAACCTATGAGAAGGAATGTTGTTCGCAGCTCCAATGGTAGCACAGTTATAAAATGCTCAAAAGTAAACACTGTCACCAGTCCCATCAAAAACCCTTTTGCTGATAATAGCCTACCAACCACTTCAACTCCGCCCTAAGCCCGAAATTTCCATCCTCTTTAAATGAGTCTCTCTCAAGCCTTGAAAATGTTGCTAGAAAAAGGGCACCTAGAGCTCCTAGAACCCCGACCCCTCCCAAATCCTCTTCCACCAAGACATGACCCCACTAAATATTGTGCGTATCATCAACAACACAGTCATGGCACAAACTGTTGCATCCGCCTCCATCATAAGATTCAGGATCTTATTGACGAAGAGATCATACCTCCACCAAAATGATCTCAGGCAAGCACTAACCTGTTACCATCACACCTCAACCTAATCCATACATTGTCGTCCACCTACAACCCCAGCATATTCATCACGCCAACCCATTTACCCAAGCCTACAGTGTTCATTCCAGAAAGTACGGACTTATGTATGATGGATGCACTTGAACCCCAATCATCTCAAACTCATGAACCCACTACTTTTGAGCTAATGAGCATGATTGAAGATCTTCAGAGAACTGTGGCAGATTTAGAGAAAAAAATAATAAAAATACTATAATGATTAGAAATTAATATCGAGTAATAATATAAAGTTAATAATATTTTTTAAAAATAATTTTCAGTAAAAAAAATATATAGACTATTAAATTCAAAATAATGCGAATAATTATACAAAAATTTTAGAAAATATATTATTTTTATTATATAAAAATACAGGGTTTCACACACACAAACCACATTAAGCAAATGCTTATGTATACACAATTGTAAACCAATCGACAACAATGTGAATGCTCACAATGATTTTATGATTTCTAAAAATATAATAACATCAACATTGCATTAATCAGATATCATCATTTTATTTTTTTTTGTGTACACAAACATGAAGTATACATTTATGCATAATCAAATTATTGATGTGAGTGTTAATATCATGAATAAAACATCAAATAAATTAGTTTAATCACATTAAGCTAATGGTTGTGTACACAGTTATAAAGCAACAGAAACCAATGTAAATATTAACATTAACTTTTTAATAGCAAACATTATGACAACATACCAATGAACCTTATTAGGCATAACCAAAATAACTAATTATGGCTCTTTTGTTCAATCAATATGTATTCCAATATTTTTACAAAATTGCAAAGGATGTGAAGTTCACATCTATTAGTAGTGGATTCATTGGTTTTGTACGAAAATCATGGATTTTGTATCGGAGAAAACTATATTATTCAAATCAATAATAGTTTTTTGGCGGGCTTGTAAGTTTCCAACATGTGTGTGAAGACGTCATCAAACTTCGAGCATATGGCAAGGTCAATCTTAGCATTCATCAATGCATCAAATAATATCCAAAATGGAGTTTGCCTCAATCAGTCCAACTAAGCCTCTGAGAACTTAGTTCTTGTCATCAATTTAATTTAGCCTGTAATATTTGGTTGGTAGTTATTGTTAGTTTATGGCTCATTGTCTATTTCCAAATTGGTTTGAACTTGAAATATTCTATTTTCTGTAGATTAGGATTATAGAAATACTTGTTTGACTTGGTTTAGTTATTTCCTTGTTAAATAGGATTGTAAGAAAACCAAATTAATTTGGGGACTAGAATCCTACTCTTTATGGATTTGGGTTTTGGGTAAAATTTCTCTACTATAAATATAGGTGGGTTCTCTCATAATTGAAACACATTATGAGTTTTGGTGAGAGATTAAAAGAAACGCCATTGTAGCTCTTTGAGCATTTGTTCTAGTTTGTTAATAAAACTAGTATTCCTTTGAGGTGGTTGAGTGTTCTAGTCGCTCTCTGCACCAAAAATTGGTACCAGAGCTCCAGGTTTTGACCTAAGGCATTCGTTTGCTTTTGTAAAAATCGTTTGGTTGGTGGTCCATGAAAATTTGAGGAAAGATGGCAAAAGATAAAGTTTCTTCAGGTAAATCGACGCAACGAAATATGGTCTCCAACGCGAAGTTCGAAGTTGAGAAGTTCAATAGGACTAACAACTTTGGTAAGTGGCAGTGCAAAGTCTTAGACGTGCCCTTCCAACAAGACTTGGATATTGTTTTGGAGGATAAACTTGAAGATATGTCTGACAAAGATTGGGTCAATATTAATTAGCAAGCGTGTGTGTAGACACCCCATTTTTGACCGTCCTCAAGACTTGGACGTCACCGTTTGAACACTCGGTGATCATCCATGTTCGTGTTCATCTTCAAGACTTGGATATTGTTTTGGAGAATAAACTTGAAGATATGTCTGACAAATATTGGGTCAAGATTAATTAGCAAGCGTGTGGTACCATCCAGTTATGTCTTGTAAAGGATTAGAAGTACTTTGTCATGAAAGATACGAATGCTAAAGATCTATAGAAGAAGTTGGAGGATAAGCACATGATGAAAAGCATTGAAAATCGATTGTACTTGAAGAAGAAGCTCTTCTGGTTCTAGTATAGTGCATGTATTTCAATGACCAAACACTTGAATAATTTTTATAAAATTATTGTCGATCTACTCAATTTGAATGTCGAAATTGATGATGAGGATAAGGCTTTACTTTTGTTAAATTCCTTGCCCAATACATATGAACATTTGATTACTACACTGCTGTATAGGAAGGAAGAGATTAAACTTAATGATACGTCTAATACTTTGATCAACAATGAGTATCGAAAGAATGACAAACAGGTCCATCAAGACATATCTAGTGAAGCCTTACATATTAGGGGGAGATTGGAAAGAAGCAATTTGGGAAGGGACATGGCAAATCCCGCTCTAAGTCAAGAGGAGCGTCAACCAAATAAAGACTTGTTAAAGATGAGTGTGCCTTTTGTTATGAAAAAGGGCATTGGAAGATTGATTGTCCAAAATTACAGCAGAAGGAAAAGGACAATAACACTTCTAAAGCCAATGTTGCTCAAGATGATGATGATTCATATATTGCTTTGATTTGCCATTCTGACGAGTGGATTTTAGATTCCGGGTGTACCTTTATATGTATCCCAATCGGGATTGGTTTTCTAACTTTGCAAAGTTAGAAGGCGGTGCAATTCTTATGGGCAATGATAACACCTATAAGATAATGAGGATATGAAGCATTCGACTGAGGTTGCATGATGAAACAGTTCGAATCTTGACAGAGGTATGATATGTACCAGAATTGAAGAAGAATCTTATCTTGTTGTGCACTTTAGATTCGAAGGGTTTAAAAATTACCATGGAAGATGAAGCTCTCAAGGTGGTATTAGGGGCATGGGTCGTGATGATAGGCAACAAGAAGAATAATTTGTACTTTTTGCACAGAAGTATAGTTATAGGTGGAGAAGCTACCAGTTCTGGAAAACTTGAAGAGGTTGACACATATTGCACTAGGCTTTGGCACATGCGCTTCGGACATGCTGGTTAGAAGGCTGTGGAAGGCTTGACAAAGCAAGGACTACTCGAATGGGGTAAAAGTTGTAAGTTATCGTTTTGTGAGCATTGTGTCTTTGGAAAGCAAACTAGAGTCAAGTTCGAGATAGCAATTCATCGTACGAGAGGAACACTTGATTACATGCGTATTGATGTGTGGGGGCCTACAAGAGGTGAATTTTTAGGAGGTAAGCACTGGTTTGTTACTTTTGTTGATGATTATTCTCGTCGTGTTTCGGTGTACATTACAAGACAAAATGGTGAAGTGTTGAGCATCTTCTCAATTTGGAAGAAGACTCAGACTGGTAAAAAAATTAGAAGGCTTAGATCAGACAATGGTGGAGAGCACATAGTTGATTCATTCAAAGAAATCTGTCAAAAAAAGGGTATAACGCAGCACTTCACAATTAGTTATATTCTACAGCAGAATGGAGTGGCAAAACAGATGAATCAAACTTTGTTAGAAAATATACATTGTATGCTTGTTCAATCTGGTTTGGGAAAACAATTTTAGGTTGAAGTTGTGATATATGCAAGCCACCTTATCAACCATTTGTCGATTATTGCAAATGATGGTTAAACACTCATAGAGGTATGCTCTGGTACTCATGCTACTAACTATGATCAATTGCATATATTTGGTTGTCCGACTTGCTACCGTGTGCAACAAAGTAAGCTTGATCCTAGAGCCATAAAAGCAGTTTTCTTGGTTGTTAGTTTTGGTATGAAAGGGTATAGCTTTGGTGCTCAGAATCGTAGAAGGTCATAGTTAGTTAAGATGTCATGTTTAATGAGTTTGAGATACTTAAGCAACTCAAGCAAAAAGACTCTAATGATGATAGCAAAGTCGTTGGTGATTCGCAGTAAGTGGAGATTGATGTACCAGTTTGGAAAGAAGACTCGGTTGATATAGATTGAGAAGAAGACAATAGAGTATAGGTTGGCTCACCGGTCACGGCAAAATCACAGCAATCAGAGTCTATTGCTACAAGCAAAGCAAAAAGAGAGACTAAAAAGGGGCAAGATTAACAAATATGGTGACTTATGCTTTTCCAATAATTGGGGATGATATCCTATCTATCGACAAGGCAGCCATACAATCTCTTTAATGGAAAAATTGGCAGATAGCTATGGGTGAAGAGATTTAGTCTCTTCACAAAAATTAGACTTGGGACTTGGTTCCTTTTCCGAGAGGAAAGAAGGAAATCAACTGCAAGTGGGTATTCACCAAGAAGGATGATCCAATGTCAAAGGATATAGAGCTATTCAAAGCAAGATTGGTAGCTAAAGGATATGCTCATAAAGGGGGCATTGACTACAATAAGGCATTTTCACCAGTGGTCAAGCATTTTTCAATTCATATCTTGTTGGCATTGGTTGCACAGTTAGAACTCAAGTTAGCTCAACTCGATGTAAAGATGACCATATTACATAGTGACTTGGAGGAAGAAATATATTTGTCCCAACCTAAAGGGTTTTGAGATTAGTTGCAGGAATTGTGTAACAAAGTGACGAATCTTCGTAAGAAACGTGATTTCGCGTTTCTTAGAAAGAAGCATGTAAGAATCGCATTTCTGTAGAGAGAGAAACACAATCCTGTCCAAGATGGGATCGTTGGTGGAAATAGAACAACTCAAAAGCAATAAATAAAACTCAAAATATGGATCTGAAGTAGATTTTGGGTATGGATCTTAATCACAAATACAAAAAGAAAAGCAAAAAATACAAAATGAGAAACTTACAGTAAAGAAAGAAGCGAATCTGGTGGAGAAGGAAATGATCGCGATCGCCATCTCGATCTGTCTTTTTCTCTCTATCAATCTCTTGATTTGTCTTCTTCTCTCAGTCGATCTGTCAATCTTCTTCTCCTTGTCGATTGATCTTCTTTCTCTCTCTCTCGATCTTCCTCTCGTTTCCTCTATCTCTCGGTCTCTGTCTCTTGATCTTCGTCTCTCTCTCTCTCATTTTCTCTCTCTTCTTTACTGCTTTTTGATATTTTATTTCATTTATGACATATACATATACATACATATATATATATATAATATGGGTTTTGATTTCATAAAATGGGTTTTGAAATGGATTTAATTCCTTAATGGGAAATGAGTGTTGATTTTTTGTAGTTTTGAAAAGCTTTTGAAATAGGTGTTAATTTCTTACGATTTGCCAAAATCAAATCACAAATGTCAGAGAAAATAGAGTGAAAAAAATAAAAGAAATCATGAACGAGAAAGAAGGGACTCATCGCTGCCTCTACTCCGCGACTGTCCACCACCATTGAAGAGGAAGATCGAACAAAGGAAATAAAGGGTTTGTTATTTGAGCTCTGAGAGGAGATGTATTGTTTGTTCAAAGGTGAGAGAGGATGAGAGAAGGAAATTTTTTTTATTTATATTAAAAACACGCGTAGTCTCTAATTATTGAAGTATTTTATATCAAATCAAGTTTTTAATTAATTTTTTACTCAAATTTGATGAAAAGAAAAGATGAAAGATTACTATTCATTTTAAAATAAAACTCTCAAAATATAATTTATATTCACAAAAATAATTGTAGTGTTTTTTTATATGATTTATATATGAATATGTTTTAATTATAATTATAGTACTATTTTGTTATACTACATTAAAATATCATCACATATGATACATTTTTTTTTTAATGAAATAAAAAATGAAGTTAAATTATTTTTATCATTTGTGCATAAATTATCATATATAGCGTCAAAGTTGCTGGGGTCAAATAATTATTCCTGCCCACTTGTGAATTATATGGCATTTTTTTGAAAAACATTAGATAACCAAACAATTGCACCTAAGCAATCCAAATTTAGTGGATATTTGAGAGTAATTTTTTTATATGCAAATTATTATTTTTTTAATTTTTAAAAAAACCAACACTTTTATATTCTATTCGACTAGACAAATTTGAAAAAATATATATATTTGAAAAAGGTTCAAAAAAGACAAATCAAAAATCAAAACCACTGTCTTACCACCACCAGCACCACTACTCTACCACCACCAACGCTATCATTGCCACCATAACCAGTATCCTTCCACCACAACCACCACTACTCTACCTCTCACCCTTCCACCAACAACACTATCGTTACCACTACAACCATTATCCCTTCACTTCCACCCCCACCACCACCATTCTACCTCTACCACACCACCCTTCTACCAATGACACTATCGTTACCACTATAACTGTTATCCCTCCACCTCCACCCCTACCACCACCACCACCACACTCTACCTCCACTACACCACCCATTCACTAACAACACTATCCTTTCCACTGCAATCGTTATCATTTCACCTCCACCTCCACTCCACCATTCTACTTCCACTACACCACCATTCTACCATCAACACTATCGTTACCACCACAATCGCTATCCCACCACATACAACACACAACTCAATTTCCAAAACCTAACTCAACTACTTGGACTCATACGCTATTTACCCCCTTTGACATTTTCCAAACATCCACAAGATATTGTAAAATCACATGAGAAAAATTATAATACACGTGATGCATGAATTTTCAAATTCAATTTACTTAAAGTTTATTCAATTCATAAATAAGATTTAACAACACCAACAACAAGAGATTACTCCAACTTTTCAATTCCACAATTCCCTCATTCATCTATTTCAATACAAGTATTCAAGAAGGTTCACAAAAGCTCATGTCTCAACACCATTACCACAATCATTCACCCAATTTCAAGATTTAATAGTCAATTGAGCCAAACCACATTATTTAATCAAGTTTGAAAACTAGGATTTTTGAAACAATTGGGGCTTTTCCCTTAAAGGGTCAATTTTTATCATCAACAACAATAATTAATAAAACATTCATAGTCTTTCTCAAAAAAAATTGGGTATATGCCTTTTTATTTATTTATCAAACTCTCTTTATATCACAAAATCATCTCATACATTATTATAACTAAGACAATACCACACACATACAGATATATATATATATATATATCAAATCATAAATATATCAAGTTAAAAGTACCCTTACCTCAAAAATGGAGACAAGAAAATGAATATCCAAAGAGAATTTTGAAGGTAAAGCGATTCAATTGGTAGATATGTTGGTCTTCACTTCCTCTTTGCTTATCTTGCAAAATCAAGGATGAATCTTTGATAAAGGTAGAAGAAATCAAGGTTGGAAGGCTAGGGTTTCAATACGGAAGAGGAGGAGAGAAAATAGAGAGAAAAAGTGATAAGATTTGGCGAAAAAGTGATAAGATTTGGCCAAAAAGAGGGATTTTAAAGTGCTAACTTCGAATAGATCGCTTGAGCGGTCAAAACTTGGCTCGAGCGGTGAAAGAAAGATCCCAGAATCTGTGTAACTTGCACAGACCACTCGAGAGGTCAAAAGTTCGCTCGAGTGGACTTGCCTCCAACACAGGTACTCAAATTTCAAACAGGCATAATTCCTTTGTCTAGACTCCATTTTGGGTCATTCTTGTGTCTAAATCGAAGCCCCGGAAGCAAACTTTCCAATGGTTCTAGCCAGATTCAAAGTGTGGAAAGAGAAAAATGAAAAAGAGTGAAGACTACTCATAAGACAATTATCCAAATCAATATTTTTGGTTCAATCCTACTTTACCATTATGATACCACCTCAATCAATATTCTAAAATGAATCAAAGCGGCTCCAAGTACAATAATAAGGGTGTCAAGAGTAATCCCACTAGTCAAAGGAATACGAAGTGTTACAGAGAGAATAGAAATAAAAGATCTGGAGTGTGATTACGAATGGTATGACTCGTTTCAGATTTGGATAGTAGTGGTGATGGATCTGAAAGTGGCGGTAGTGGATCTAGAAACAGTTGTAGCAGATTTGGAAGAGGCAGTGACAAGTTTGTAGATATAAATGACACTCTATTCAAATATGGACTGTGATTGCGAATTACGATGATTCGTTTTAGATTTGAATAGTGGTTGTGAACAATAGTAGCGGTAGTGGTGTCGATGGGAAGATGGTTGAGGCAGGGTAGAGAGAAAGAGAGAGAGACATAAACTGGAATTTGTTGTAGTGTTTTTAGAATATCTTTCACCATTTATCTCAAAACTTTTCCTTGTCCTACTAAAATTTGAAATTCAGGGACGCTAACTAGTATGCAATCTTTCAGTGTTCCATAACTCTTATAAAAATCTGTAGGGGGATCTATCTTTAATTCCCCTTTTTAATAATAGTGAATTTATACAATAATTCATTATAAATTTATATTTGATAAATCTCGATGAATAAGTTTTAAGACTTTATTTGCTTTGAGATTTCAGAAATTATTTTTAGATGAATTTTCGTTTGTTTTTGCTATTTTTTTTTTTAAAATTGTTTATACATCAAGATTAGATGCATCTGAAAAGTAAAAAAAAAAAAATTTAACCAAAGTATGAAGAAAAAAATCACTAAAAAAAATGAAAACCTAAACAAAAATGTAGACAAATTTTTGTTTGATTTTAGTAATTCTTTTAATATTTTAGTCATTTTGGTTTACTTTTTAGATGCATCTTGATTATATGCATCTTAAAAGTACAAAGAACATTGAGTAAAAATAAAAAAAAAAATCCACTAAAAGTAAATAAAACTCATCTTAAATAGTTTTTGAAAAATCAAACGATACAGACACTTAAGTTTTATTGAAAATAAAATAAGTAAAATAAAAATGATGATATTTTAAAATTTAAAACATTAAAAAACAAATGTAGGTGCTACATTAGCATGTTGTCATGACCTGTCAAGTTCCTTACACAAAATCCCTACCAGAGGAGGTCTGACGCATTGGAGGCCAATGGAAGGATCCGAAGCCTTCCGACAGGATTGAGAGAATATAATAATATTGTCTATCATTTTAGAACTTATATAGAACATTCTAAAATAGATTCTAGATAGTTTTGGAAAGGTTGTGGAAGGTTCTAAGAGGATTCCACAAACCACATTAATTGTACATTCTAGAATAATCCTAGAAGGCTAGGTCCCCTATATAAAGAGAGGCCTCATTTGGCCAAACCACCAAATGAAATCATTTATCAACATTCTCCAAGTGTTTCTCTCCCTAGAGTGTTTCTCTCTTTAAAATTTCTTGTGTGTGCAAAACTTTCCCAACTCTCTTTTAAGTAGGCTAGCTTAGGTGCAAAGCAAGCAATTGATAAGCATCTAAGGGCGCACGGTTGGCTTGAAAAAAAAAACTAAGACCAGTTGGCTTGAAAAAAACTAAGGTAATGATAGTGGGCTTGAGCTTCATCTTGGGTTTCCACACTATATTTGAAACTAAGGTCATGATAGTGGGCTTGAGCTTCATCTTGGGTTTCCACACTATATTTGAAACTAAGGTCATGATAGTGGGCTTGAGCTTCATCTTGGGTTTCCACACTATATTTGAAACTAAGGTCATGATAGTGGGCTTGAGCTTCATCTTGGGTTTCCACACTATATTTGAAACTAAGGTCATGATAGTGGGCTTGAGCTTCATCTCGAGTTTCCACAATTGAGGATAAAATGGTTCAAAAAATAATAATCATACAAAATGAAACTTTGATCTTGATTTGTTTCAAAAAAATAATAACTATAGATACCCTTTTTTGACTGATTGTTAAGAGTTAGGTGCTCCCACGCTTCTTGATAATGAAATGGTAAAACTGTCTTCAAAGATACTTGAAGTTACTAGGAGATGCTACATCACCCTGTTTTAAGCCAAAACTATCTTTTTCCAAAAAATGACCATTTTACCTCTAGACTAATTTGTATTCAAATCTACTTTTTTTGGTCCCACTTAGAAGAAAGGAATGAGGAAATGTCCGGTTGAATCTAAATTGACGACATTTTCAAAAACATTGACCAATTTTCATTAAAAACGTCAATTGAGAGTTAATTTGGCTTTCTTGATCAACAAGCAGGCCCAAGGATCAAGGAATTGACTTGGAACCTCATAGGCCAGTAGGTTGACCAACACATGGCTACACTCTTGGAGAATCAGTTTGTACGTTGCATGAAAAATCCGCACGTCTACATGAAATTTTGCAGATTGAGTTTATGGTCGTATGTGTGCCCTAATTGGGCACATGTGGCCGCACAAGAGGAAGGGCGGCCACATGTGCGGTCGGCCATCCCAGATTCCTTTTTCATTTGAGACTGTGTTGCGTTTTAGACGAAAGGCTATGAGTTAGCCATGTAGGAACCGTAGCTACACCTTTCTTAGCCTCTAAGGCTCCCATGGCCTATAAAAGCATCCCTCTACCTCATATTTGAAAGGGATCAAGAGTTTGTGCAATTTTGAGTTGATTAGTTAAGTTAGAAGAGTGAGATCTTTACCCCATAGCTCCTATTCTGAAACCCTAACCCGAATACAACTTATGAGTAATCTAAAATAGATCTTGTTAGGACTCTTATATTGTCAATCCCGCGAACAAACACATATGAGTTGTATTGTTGTGATTCTGAGTGTTTTGTTTCTTCTCTTTGGCTTGTCAAACTACATAGACCACTCAAGCAGTCATGTTTGCACTCAAGCGCAAAATTGGATCATCTAGTGTTTTAGTCTACAGTCTGAGATACTAAGAGGTATTGTTTACTGCTTGAGTGGTAAGTCTTCTGCTCGAGCGAAGTGATAAGTGTGAGTTTTTTACAACTGCCCCTAGACACACCGCTTGAGCCGTCTTTCCTGCGCTTAAGCGATCTTCGTGACCCTATTTGTTTTAAACGGCCTCAGATGCTCATTTCAGGGGTAACCGTTAATAGGTGAATGAGAAATTGATTCCAAAGTGCACCATTTGAGTTTGGTTTTAAAACAAAGTTTATTTGATTTAAAATTAATTTTATTTAAATAAATTCATTATTTATTTGGGTCAAAATTGAACCACATTCAATACGGAATTCAAACCTATTTGAAAGAATAATCATGTCTGTTCTATTGCACTTATTCATTGAAAGAATTGTTTCTCTTCATTGAAAAGTCATTATGACTAATCAGGTCCCCACTGCATTCATTAAACATCGAATTTATCTTGAGTTTTTCCTCTTCTTTGGCGCTCTGTACTTATTTTGTAAAAGAGAATTCTGCACAGTATGGTTCACCAGACTTGCAGTGGTTGTGTTGCTTCTGCAAGGTTCGATTGTTGTATTCCATGCGACGAACATCCATTAAAATCTCGTGAGCACCGTAGTAGGGGACGAATTTGTCTTAAAGAAATTGTGTTCAACCCAAGTCTCGATCAACTTTGATTTCATTTCCAAATTCATACAATCTGTCTGTAAGTATTTATTGCTCTCTGTATATGGTATGGTTTGGTTTTATCCAAACAGGTTACCTTGTTTTCAACTTATATATTCTATATATATATTCGGTATAACTATTACGTGTTTCACTTAGTACACATAAGCATTTAATCCAACAATCTTAAGACAAATTCGACATTCATTTCTATAAAGAATTGTTTTACTACATTTTTCCTTTTCAAATATGTGATATAGATTAGAATTTGTGTGTATGTCTTGTGTAATGTCTAATTTGTTACAAACAGAACATTATTGTGATTATTTTGATCACCAACACCGTGGAATCATGGCGCACACAATTATTTTGCAATAGGCATTTCAGATGTATTGCATCTTTCTTCTTGTTATGATTTTAATACTGATTATATTTTGTATATTTTTGGTTCTGTTTAATGCAAAATTAATTTTGTATTTTACTGGTTTGATTAATACTGAATTTGATTATGTATGCTTGTGGTTTCATTAAATACATTCTTTGTATTTAAAAATACAATCGGTATTGTCTTTATAATTTTAAAAATGTTATTGAAAGTTCATTATGAATATGTTTTCCTATATAAACTTTTTGTTTGTAAATAATTTTCTTATATATATATATATATATATTTATCTCATCTACTTATCCCATGTTGTATAACTTATATCCCATCATACTACCATTTATAATTGTATCATATATTTAATCATTCATTCCATTGAATTTCACCAAAGAGTAATATTATTTTTAATATTGAGTAATGTTTAGTTTATTGAAATAAAAAGTGAAATGTAATATAGTACTTTTATTAGCTTCCCAATAAGATAATCTTATATGTATTGTAACGAATCAAATACTACTTTCAATCAAACACTAAAAGCATTATATTTCTGAAATTTAAATTTAGGAACAGTTACTAATAAATCCTATATTCATGACTTATGAACCATTTAGTCCCGCACATATTCGTATGTACTCATTAGTCCTATCTCACGTTAAAATCTCTCAAATGAAGTGTACTCACATCTGAAAATATAATAAGACAATAGTGCATACATTAGAATGTCTCATTGTCACATTTAAAAATGACACATTTAACAAAAGTTTAATAAGATAATAGTACACAAATGTCCCATTGTTACATTTTAAGAAGAATGATGCATTTGGCAAAAAGTTTAATACAATAGTACACACATTAGAATGATATCCCATTGTTACATTTTAAAAATAACACATTTGACAAAAATTTAATAAGACAATAGTACATAAATGTCCCATTGTCATATTGTAAGAAAAATGACAGATTTGGCAAAAGATATAAGATAATAGTGCACATATTAGAATGATGTCCCATTCACAATTTAAGAATGACACATTTGATGAAGGTTTAATAAGACAATAGTGCACAAAATAAAGCATACTCATATTTGGAATATGTAGAAAATGTAGTGAAAGGACCTCATGGTGTCCCTTTTCTGAGTTCGTGTTTTGTTCGATAAACTAGGACTGCAGGACATGGCTGAACAAACTTTTTGCTTGGTAGGAAATGGATGATCAAATCAAGTTTGTTCATGTCCTACCAAACGGGCAAAAATTGATTAATTAGTCATGTTTTGTAACACCCTAGAAACAATGATAACCGATACACCTCATAATCCTTGAACATGCATGCGGAAGCTTAACAATCTCAACCATTTAATATTATGAACATTTCCAAAACTATAATTTATTCATTTACCTCCTTAAAGTATTAACGAGGCGACCGGGCATGCATGCATTCCTCTCCCTCTGAGGCTCTTGATTTACTGCTTTCCTTAGCTGCCATGCTTAGATAGCTTGCTTTTTGCTTTGGTTTGTACTTTAATAGTTAATGCGTTTAGCTATTTCAATTTGTTTTGTAATAATTAGCTAACTAGGATTAGTTAATTAATTTGTTGTGTAATAATTAGTTTAATTAGCTTAGATTAGCTAGTCAGCTTCTTATTCGGACTCTCCCTTGAGAGGGTCAATTGTTGTAATAAGCGTGCGTGTGTGTGATGCATGTCTTCTAATGCCCATTTCTTTCTCCCTTTTACTTAACCGCTTACGATGGTTAGTTTTAGGGCATGTTTCATTTAGCATACCTTATGCTTCATAAGTGTGCATCCATTCATCTGTCTTGCATGCACCGGGCTTGGCGCATCATACTAATTACATTGTACTTTCAATACATTTACTTGAATACGTGTTCAACAACATGTTAACAGCTCACATTTCACATGACATTCTAGAATAGCCGAGCCTATTTTAGCTGCATTTTCGTATGTGTTGTGTTAGACATTTTAACATGAACTAGGATCATGCATGATTTCTAATTAGTTCTTTGTTTTGGCTCGGAGTACACTATGAGTGTTTACGCTTTAGCATACTGCATGTGTGTTAATGTTTCCATGAAAGCATGCTTGCCATGAGGCTAATTGCTTATTTTCCATAACTGCCTGAATGCCTGTGGGTGAAGGTTGGATTACTTGAATTGGAATAATTCATTGAAATCCTCAATTTAGCCTACTTGCGAGTAGCAAACTTCAAACCATTTCCAAACAAACGGATATGTAATGCTTTGTTCCAAATTAGGCGATCTAGTCTATACTTGTATGCTGTTCGCATCACATAGTAATTCTAGCTAATTAACCGGAATAAGAGCACATGTGTTTTCAAAAACAAAATATCATGTTTAGTACAGGCCGATTTTTGATCAGGCGAGCGGGGGTGCTCATTACATGACCTTCCCCTTTCGTACCCAAGTTCCTGAGCCGAGGCAACTTTGTTGATGACGGACACGTGGTCTTAGGCACGAGTTAGGGTTTCCTAAATTACCCCAAAATAAAATATTTAGGTGGCGACTCTGTATCTAGCAAAGCAGTCCATGTTTGGCATTTCTTTATTAAAAATTAGTTTTCCAAAACGATTTGTCGGATTTGGACTCTTTGGTGATTTGTCGGTCTTATATCGCACATTGTAAGATTAGATTCAGAACCGTGACTTTGAGTCTGAACTGCAGTAGCTCAGAACAAAGCGAGATTCGTGTCACCTTGTCGTCGAGCGTGCGGATGTCGGGGAGTTCCCGGGAGCGCGTCTGCAGACCGAAACTAAGCAATCTGCACTAAAAGAGAGATATCTCTTAACACACTTGGAATTTTGATGTGAGGCTTCCACCATTAGAAATCTTACTTTCGGGGCTTCAATTTAGACACAATAATGACCAGAAAAGGAGTCTAGACGAAGGAGATATGCCCATTTGAAGTCGGGCCTGGAAACAGATTTTTGGTGGCCGGCCGACCACCACAATTGGATGACCGGCCACCTAAACTGGCCGACGGCCATTTTTCTCCTTTTTCAGCCTTGTTGGCCACCTTTTGGCACTTGTTGGTCACTTGTTCCCCTCACTGGCCACTTGAAGTGGACCGTCGGCTAGAGGAGGTGGCCGGCCTACCACCTGAAGTGGCCGACGGCTATTTTTCTGCTTTTTCAGATATTTTTTTTGCTAGCTGTGCCAGCTGTTGGTCACTGAATGCCATCTCCATACACGTGTATGGAGGGATGCAAACAAGCTTGTAGCTTGATTTTCTATATAATGGGGGGTCTCTCCCTCATTTGAGGGGTTACAAAATTTTTAGGGCAAAATTTTCCTCTCTCTCTCTCTCTCTAGAATCCTCTCTCTCTTCCAATATTGTGCTTGAAAGTGAGTTTTCCTTACATTTTTGCAAGCAACCCCTTAGCCAACTTAGACTACCTTGTAGTTGAGGTTCTTGGAAGTCTTATTTCAGTTTTGAAAAATTGGTTTTGGCTCAGAAAAGTACTTGTTTTGTTGCTGTGATTCAAGGGTAAGGACTTGTCCCTTTTAAGCGTTGCTTTCATTACTTGCTTGACCACCTTTGCATGCTACTTTGAGGCTAGTTTTAACCTCCAAAAACCTCCGTTTTAAGGGTTTTAAAATCATGGTTTGATCCTTGTATGGTTAGGGAGTGGTTCCCCCCTTTGCTCATTAGCTTATAAAGCTTTTTAAGCCTTATTTCAGAGCTTTTGAAACCCCCTTTTCTTGGCCTTTTAACCACTGAATTCCAGAGGAATTTCAGTGGTAGAAAGTTGGTTTTGAGGACCAAAATAGGAGGGGGTGGTCCCCCCCTTCCTCATATCTTGTTTGCATATGTAGACGGCCTAGTATTTGGGCATGCTTTTCTACCTTTTTGTAGCCTAGTTCGAGCATGTTTTGGCCTTATGTTAACATGTTATAACTCTGTTTTTGGCTGGTTGGAGCACCTCTTGTTTGTTTCTTCCACTTGTAGTGTAATTTTGCTCACTAGCCTAGCATGCCTAATGAGTTAGCCTATCATTCTAGCTTGTGTTAGCTCAACTCCAGCACATTTTTGCTACTGATTTAGCATGCTTTAGCTCTGTTTTGGGTGGTCTTGGTCATATGTGCCTTGCTTTGTATAGCTATAGTGTAAATGACCTTTACTAGCTTTGAGTTTTAGGGCCTCTAGCATGCTTTGCTTGTGATGTTTGCATGATATATCATCATTTTGCATGAGATTCCAGAGCATATATTATTGTCACACTCTCACATATCCCACTCTTTCATTGTTTTAGAGAGTTGTGTTTTGTGTCTTGTTTGTGGGCCAACATGCGAGAATGTTTTTCTTGCCTTTTGTGCCTAAGTTTCAGCATGTTTAGGTCACTGATTTGGCATGACTAAGCTCTGTTTTGAGCTGGTTTGATCACATAAGCTTTGCTTTATATGCTTGTAGTGCAATGGTGCTAAATTGCCTAGCATGTGCTATTGTTTTGGCCTCTTAATAAAGCTATTCTTAGCTTATTTCAAGCATGTTTTAGAACTCTATTTAGGGTGTTTTAGGACTGTTTTGGACTATTGGTCCCTTCTGAGCATTGTATTGCATGCCTCTAGTGTTTTGTCCTTCACTGGTTTCAATGCTTTTGGCCTTTAACATGTTGTGCATGTGTTGTTTGCATGTTGTTGTATTGGTTTTCGTGCCACTTTAGCACTAAAATATCTGCCATCTCCCTATTTCTTTACTTTTGATTTGTTTTGAGGGTCGGTTGGCCTCATGTTTGTGTTTAAGCTTGAGATAGAGTTTATGCTCAATGGCTTTAACTCTCTTTTGAAGGTTCCTTCTAGCCAAAGGCATGAACTCTCTTATGTCTTAAACCATCCTTTGGTTGACCCCTCTCTTGTTAGAGGACTTTCACATTGGACTTAATCGGTTAAAGGATTAATCGGTAATGTAAAATGTGTAAATAAGAATTGAGCAAAGTAAAACTTGTGCAAGATGAGCATTTAGGTTGTATTGCATGTGTTTGGATCGGACGTTAATCTAAACACGAGAAATATGGGACGTTTCATACTCAAAGTGATGAAACGTGTCACGTTTCTTGGTCGCCGACACCCTTGATCATGCATGATAGGGCGGAGGCTCCATTTGAGTCTATTTGTGCATTCATAGACCTTTTACAAGCTCGGTCCTTTGGCTATGATGCATTGAGATGCTTGATTGGTGGATTGAGAACCAAGCGTCACACTCCTTTGAGCTTGAGAAATGATGAGTAGAGTGGCAGTGCATACATTTCCTGCAAAATGCCTTGCTTTGCCTCTGTTGTTCTCTGTTGCAGCAAAAACAACATTTTGGAAAAGCAGTTGGCCTACCGGCCACTTGCAGTAGCCGACCGGCCACTTTCACTAGCCGATCGGCCAGTTAAGGTGGCCAACAGCCACTTTTTGTGGCCGACCGGCCACCAGTCCATTTTTGTGTAGAAATTATCCTATTTTGGAGCAGAAACAGTCTGGAGGTTGGTTTAATGTTCAGAGATCGAGGCAAGTACAAATAGAGGCAGCCAAAGGCAAGGCAATGGATTTTCTGGAGGACGCCAACCGAACATACATGCCTCCCTCACCCGCGAGGCCATTTAATTGTTTAGAATTGTAGCTAATTCATACATGTGTTGTAAATTATTTAGCTTAATTCATTTTGTACTTTAATTAGTTTGTGTAACTAGTTATCTAATGTTGTAATTAGTTAGCTTAAAATAGTTTTGGGTGTTTTGTTGGGTTGATCTTTTGGGGTTTCATTTTTTTATTTTATAGTTAAGTTCTTCTTAACTTTTTTTTTTAAAAAAAAAAAAAAAATCGTGAGGCCAAGGGGTTGGTTGTATGGTTGCGAGTAGCAGTAGTAGGGGTATTTTATACTTCCGAATCTCTCTCAGTGCATTTCATCTTCCTGTACTTTTAATTTCATGTTGATCAAAAAAAAAAAACAATTTTTTAGCCAATATGTCCGCTGAAATACTAATCCACTTGAGGCACAATCTCGTACCACGAAAAGCACATCTCTTCTTCAACAATTGGTATTCTATCTCAATAATTGATATGTTCTCAACATTAGTGCTAGGGTTAACAAATGTACCTCACTCAAACGTTTGTCGGTGCAAGTTGCAGAGTTCACAAAATCAGTAACTCCAAATGTTTTGCCTGAGAAGAAAAAAAGGGGAGGACAACATTATTCAAATCTGTGCCAAGCAAACTCGTGAATCACTTGATAATATTATGTTAAAATTATTATCCAAACTATAGCAACAAAAAAATTTATTAACCTGTTTCAAATTTGTCAGGATTCACATCCACACCAATAATTCTAGTTGCTCCACACATTCTTGCACCCTCTGCAACCTACAACACCAGATCATAATCATTATGGTCTCTTAACAACCTTGATTTTTCCTCATTTTTTGGTTAGGCAAAAAACTTATGTCAGTTGTAAAATCATACTGCTAATCCGATTGCTCCCAGCCCAAATATAGCAACAGTGGACCCTGCTTCTACATCTGCTGTTCTCCAAGCAGCACCTACCCCTGAAAACCCAAATTGTGCTTAATATTGTAATTCGATTATTTCTGGCTCCAGGGCAATATTTTAATCAAGTGCAAATGCTTTAAAAATAGCTTGGCTGCAAAGTTGACTCAAGAGTGAAAAGTTTGGAGTCATCTCAATATATGCAAGTCAGTCTATAATTTTTCAGTACAACTATTAGGGCAAACAAACAAAAAAAGCTAAGGATGCAATATCTCAAAAGGTTAGCCATATATACAATATGAGTTTATCCATATAAACATTCGATGACAATTATGATGTTGAAAATAATATTTAGTAAAAGAAATGAAATCTAAAGGTTTGGTCATAAATTTGACTGAAACAAGTAACAAAATCCAAACGTATTACCTGTTGACACTCCACAACTGAGGAGGCATGCCCTATTTGGTGGGATAGCAGGGTCAATTTTGGTTACATGAGCAACATCTACGACTGTGTACTCGCTAAAACTTGACACATATAAGAAATGGTATAAAGTCTCCCCTTTAAGATCCATGAATCGACTTGTCTTGTCTCTATGCATCCAAGGAGAGACCTCAAATGGGAATTTTGAGCATAAGTTGCTCTTCTTGGATTTGCAATCAATGCAATCTCCACAATCTGCCAAGAAGCTTGGGATGACAATGTCTCCTTCCATCACCTCATCTACATTCTCCCCAATGCTCTCCACAGCCCTTACAGAACATAAATGTGAAGTAGTTAAGCCACTTGTCAACAAGAAAGCATGAATGGTCATTGAGCTCAAACTTGAAATAGAAGATGTGGAGAAGGATGAAATCTTAATGGTAGCACAAACAAGACAAGAAGTTAAGACAGTCACCAAAGTCATCATGCACAAAACAGACCAATGCAAGGCCACAACATATAATTCAGCCACACACTACCATAAAAAAAAAAAAAAATCATCCAAGTAAACAAGAAAAATAACATAACTCCGTTGAAGTCTTTGAGATGACATAGTTTTTCAGATAAAGAAAAAACTACTCACCGCTAATGCATTTGTGTAGTCAAAACAGCTGTAGAGAAGAAAAAAAGAGAAGAAGAATAACATTCAGACAACTTTAATGAAAAAGAGCAGAAAGAATATAAGAAAACAATTTCTTGTGCATATAGATTATCATTTAACAAATTTATTGTCAGCCATAAGTTCAAACATTATAACACAAATAACATTCCAAACGGGGAAGGCAATAATCAAAGTAAATCAGCATCTCACAATCTGTGAGTAGAATTTCTTGTAACAGTAGAAGAAGTCTAATAGCCTATAAATATGCATTTAATTTTTCTAAGCCTCGTTTGGGAACATGCTATTTTAGTAACTTTTTAGCTTTTTATGAAAAGATGTGCAAAAAAATAGAGAGAGTGATGTGACAACTTGTAGTAACTTTTTGGCTTTTCGACTAAAATGTATAGTTGACAAACGAGGGAGTTAGGGAACCCAACTACTATTCTCTGAACAATATTTATTGCCTAGAACAATCAACTTTTCAGCCCCAAAATGATAACAAATCAAGCCGAAATAAACCTTAAACCTGTTCATTGTCCCCTATCTATAGCCTTCAATTTAACCATCAAAACCTTAAATTACTCATCATCCAATACTTCAAATACCCTCAAATCTGAAAATCCAGCAAGCTGGCAATTTTGAAATCAAACTAATTTAGACTCTTTCCTTCTATAAACCTCAGAAATTATCTTCTACATTTTAAAACCATTACACTAAAATCTATTCCTATACTAAACCCACCACAAACCATTTGTAGGCAACTTTATCATTAGTTTCCAAGATTTGTCCTATATCAATAGTCAACGATCATATTGTGAAGGCTAACCTCATCTCACACTAGAATTTGTTAAGTGCCATGGTTTTTGTTTAAACTCTCTTGCATTAGGTTTATGAATAGTGCATTTAATACCATGATGATTGGCAAAATAAATCTGAATGTGTGTGTATGCCGATTGAGAGGGGAGAGATGCAGTACACTGCTTTTCCCCATTCATGGCTTTTTAATCTTGTTGAACAACTTATTCAATTAAGATTTTATTTATTATCCATATCATTTAAATTTCAGTTACAATCCTGTCTTTTAGTCATCCTTGTCATCACTTTTTGCAGAGTTCATTTAAAATGAGCACATACATGTGAAATTTGTAACCCTATCAAGGTTGCCAAGTCTCTAAAAAGAAGTTTTCCATTCTTTGGCCTAAAAAGTTCTAAACTGAATCTTCAACCATTTTTTGTTAGAATTTACCTTCACCTACACCACTACCACCTCACCTACTCCACTAAACCTAACCCACTACACCACTACCACCTCCACTTCACCTACACCACTACCTCCACTTCACCTACTACACCTATATCTCCTATATAAGGAGCCTCTCACATTTGTACAAAATACAAAATTAATCAATCAATAATACATGATTTTTAACATGGTATCAGAGCAGGTTTAAAACCTACTATTTTTCGCTTCACCGGCGGGCGGCAACCTCACCTTAGCCGTCCGCCGGACCTCCATCTATTCCGTTTATTTTCTATACATACCTTCACTAAGTTGTAATGGCTCTCGTA
Organism: Camellia sinensis; assembly: GCF_004153795.1. Classification (NCBI taxonomy): domain Eukaryota; kingdom Viridiplantae; phylum Streptophyta; class Magnoliopsida; order Ericales; family Theaceae; genus Camellia; species Camellia sinensis. Next base: position 29,503 of record NW_021027480.1, on the reverse strand, counting down.
AATACACAATCAGGATTGGTCTTTGTTTTTGCTTTTGCTTTCGTTTTCAGAGACTAATTTGTTGTAATCTTCGAGCTCTGCGTAATACACATCCCACACGCATCGGACGCATCCGCTGCCGCAACAGTCCCCCGGCAACGGCTTCTCCGGCTGCGGCGGCAATTTGTCCGGCCGCTCCTCCGCCTCCTCTTTGTTATTGTTGATGTTCAAAGCCGATAAATCGTCGCCTAATCGGCTGTTCTTGTCTGATTCATCAGCCATCGATCTCGCCGTTGTCCACGGCCATGACACCACACCAAACCGTGGTCTCTCTCTCTCTCTAGAGTCTCACAGAGATGGAGTTCGTGAGCCCCGAAGGGTTTCGCTTAGATGGTCGTCGTCCCATGGAGATGAGACAGATTCGAGCTGAAATCGGTGCCGTTGCCAATGCTGATGGTTCTGCTCTGTTTGAGATGGGTAACACCAAGGTCATTGCTGCTGTGTATGGTCCTAGAGAGGTCCAAAATAGGAGCCAACAAATTAATGATCAGGCACTGGTGCGCTGTGAGCCAACAAATTAATGATCAGGCACTCTCTCGAACCGCTGAGAATTCATCGCCAAGAAGGTCACACTTCTCACTCTCTTTCCATCTCTCTTCTTCCATGGAGATTTTCACTCTTATTATGTGGTGGACGCAGTTCATTGATCACATGCCCCATAGGTTGAAGAATTGTTTTGCCAGCACGAACTTCATCTCAGGGAGTACCTTTATCTCTGGTGGAGAATTTCTATCAGCTGGGGAGAAATGATGGGGATTGTAAAGATATCGGATGACAAATAAATTGGAGAATCTTTGAATTTTAGTATCATTAAGAATTATGATTTAATAAGAATTTATGTTTTTAGGATTTTATATTTTTATTAGTAGTTTCCAATTCCATTTTTTCCTAATTAGATGGCACTTATGGTTATATATATGGCTTATGTCATGTTTTGGATACTTAGACTTGAATGATTATTAATTATTGAATATTGAAAGTGATTTGAAATTGTGATTTTTATTTATTTTTCTTCTTCATTATTCTTTCTTTTATTCTTCTCTTTTGAAAACCCTTGTTGTGGTCTTGTGCCGATTCCGTCTTCTAGTTCTACATCACACTTCCTCTTGTGAATGACCCTCTCCTTATTTGTTTGGTGCTTGTAAAGTCTCTTTTTCGGCATGTAATAGTTGTAGTTATTTTTGGATGATGATAATATGTTAATTGTATTTTTCATTTGAGAGTTGGGATGCATGTTCGGGAGACTTAACCTCACCATAAAATGGTTTGCTCGTATTTAAAATTACCACAATTAATTTTATCACTGCTTGTCTGCTCGTATCTAAACAAACTTAATCTTATGAAACTTTGAAGTTCGATATACTTTAACAAGTTTAGATAATTTTCAAATAAATTGGACTTTGAATCCAGATTAAAATTAACGAGTTGTCAAGCTTAAAAACCGGAATGTATTCCTCGACCACATTTTGGGTCATTGGACACTTACCTAATCATGGACTTCTTTAATTGGTTTGACTTTTAGTTACCCATTTAACTTCCTTCCGTTCATCTTCTTGGGGTTAGAAATCTGGGGCGTGACTGTCCTCAAGGCCTCAACCAAACCCTTCCTTTCTCTCTCCATCATCTCATGCTATTGTAGCCTTTGTTGTTGCTACTTGGGGCCAACTTCTGGAATGTAACAACAATGCTGTATACTTCTTAAAGAAAATGTATACTAGAGGTGGGTACACATGCAATTTGCGTGAAGATATATGTAATTTAGGAATGAAGAAGATGAATAGAAACCGTGTATGTTTGTGGAGTTTTAAATATCTAAATTTATTAGATTTTTTCACATGACAATTTTGAAACTCATCAATTGTTGGTATTTTTGGAAAATGAAAAAAGCATAACAAAGTGTTCACATCAACTGACTTGTATACTTTATGTAATGTAATAGTATAGATACATATGTGGTTCTATTATGTATACTTGTAACCATGGATTCAATAATTTGAAACAGGGTCTGAAAATGGGATCTTCTGTTGAAGCTATACAAGCTGCTAAGGTTTATCGCCAGCTTCTGAAAGCTGTCAAGAAACATGTTGATAAAGAAGAGAAAAAGAGTCATTTCATCGAGTTCATATCGCAGGAGTTCCGAACAAGCCATGAACAATTGGACCTCTCATCCATCCATCAAAAAATAAAGCTTGCCCGTGATTACACGTTCCTTCTAAATAGTGTCCACCATCACAAGGTAACACCTACCTTTTATCTTTCATGCCTATGTATATGCATAATACACACACATATGTATATGCATTCATATTATGTATTTATATATGAAGTGTTGATTTTGTCTAGAAGCTTCAAGTCCGCAAACATTGAAATGAATTGACATTTGTTATTTATTATATGAAAATCAAAATTTCTCAGCTCACTTTAAAAAAAAAAAAAAAGAAAAAAAAGCAGCAGCTCACTTTTGTCTAATCTGCATAATTTACAATTGTGTGTCGTTAGCACATAGAGAATTTTCAGTGAGATGTATAGATAACATAAAACTTTTTTTTTATTTTTTTCCCTATTAAAATCACTGATCCAATCAGAAAGTTGAGAACTATATGGTGGGTTTCTGGTTTATATTCTTCAAACCATTGGAAGGGAATTCAGAGCAAATGGAGACTTTCTAATGCCATAACTTGGTTCTGTTACTGTGGTTTGGGGAATCTTCTCAATGGTAGATTGATATTGTTTGCTTTTGTCATCTCCGTGCCCTCTATTACCAAATAATTTCTGTTTATTCATTCAACAATATGGCTTTGTTAGTGGAAGAAACTACCTAATAAAATTTTAATTGTTTCCATCATAAATTTGAATGTGAATTCCTTGCGGTTGTGTAGGACTTGTTGTTTTCTTACAACATTGCTGTGGATAGATCTGATGAAATGAAAAAAGTTCTAGGAAAATCTGCTGCAAGTGTGGGTCTTCAACTTCCCGAAGTTTATCAGTCTTGATTGTTTGTAAGTTCCATGCCCTTTCTTTTGTTGGAAAATTTCCTTTATGCTAAATCAATGAGGCTCATTCTCATTCCTATTCCACTGTTGTAAGGATGCGAAAAGTTTGGTTTTGCCATGACTTCAATTTGAAAAATGTAACTTAACCCCAAATCTGTTGTGAATTTAGATTGGAACAGTGCAGAACCATTGGTGGACTCATTGTGTCATGAAATTTGACTGAAACAAATTACTCTTATATGAACTAATGAAATGCATATGGTTTGATACACGAAAGGCAAACTGGAGAAGGATTTGATTTTTTTTTCATTATTTTTTATTTTTGGGGATTTAAGCTTTTAATTTTCTACGTATCCTGCTTACATCAACACCATATGAAGTATTAAAATGATAAGAATTTTATCTTGTTTGAAGCAACCAGGTGCCATAGGTTTTTTTCAATCATTGAAGTGATATTGCTGAGTGTTATATGAACACAATAGCCCTATTTCTTCATCAGAATTGGTGGAGACTTTTTCTTATTGGCATTGCTCTTTAGTAAACCTATTTCCTGTTTGCCTATGAGTTGAGCAAAAACTCACTTCCCTCTCATTATACTTGTTATGTTTCTTGTTTTGGTCAAAAACCTTGCAGTTGATAGTGTATTTGATTTGAAGCATTTTGGGAAGTTTTGGTATCTCCCACCATTTTGAGCATTCTTAATTTTGTTTAAAAAATAAAAAAAAATAAAATTTCTTTTTTAGCTATTACTGTTTTTGAAGTGGCAAGATTAGAGAAGAGAGTTATTCCCAATGTTGCAGTTGGAAGAGAACCTTATTATCTATTATCATATGGTTGTGTTGTACCCCTGTACCCCGCCTGGTAAAAGATTGTTTATCAATTTATGTACACACTCTACAATCTTAGCTTATGTTTCCCTAATCAGAAGATAATGTTGAAGCATTGCAATTTATATTTGACTACTTCAGGGTTTTATGTTTATGTTTTTGTGTGTAGAAAACTAAATATTGATCCCCTTCCTGTGATAGTTAATATGTTTTGATATGCTAACTATAAATTATTTGTTACGTGTTTTATTTAATTTCACAACTGTAGTCCTTGAACACCAGATTTGTCTATTTCTAGTATGCTTCATTCCATTGTGTTTTGGGGAGATGGGAAGGAATTGCCAACCAAAATGTAGGCAGGCTGGCAAGGGGTTCCAATGTTCCATTCTTGACCTTACCCATTGAGCAGGACTTGTATGTTAAATATATCATTAATAACAATTTCATTTTAAGGTAATTATGGAATTTTTACATCTGTCAGAGTCTTTTAATTGAGTTAATAAAAAAAAACTAAAATAACCAAATTACTCTCCACTACCAAAAAATATTTACGCAACTACCCTACCCAAACTATCTCTATCATTCTCTCTCACTTTAGCATACAGCAACTTTCCCACCCCTCTCCTTATCACTGCTGTTACCTTACGGAACCAAACAACCAAAACCCCCATGTAATCACAGCCATCCACGATCATGACCTGTAGACTTGGTGTAGAGAGAGAGATGGTGGTGATTGGGATGGGTTGAGGCAGATTGTGGCAATTGTTCATAGGTGATGCCACTATTTTCATTGAGGATTGCAATGCAGATAGTTTTAGGGTTGCGACACAGATCAATTACCACTTCCCTTATCTCACAACCCACAAGATCAACAAATGAGGGACAGAAAAGTACACAACCTTTCAACTTTCAAAAACTACATAAAGTCGTTTGATTGGCAAAGCAAAACCCCCAAATTCTTAGGGCTTGTTTGGTTTGTTTTTGGGAGAGTTGTTTTTGAAAAAAAATTTGGGGAGAGAGTTTAGAAATTTTTTTGGTTTGTTTGGTTGTATATTTTGGGAGAGTTGTTTTTTTGGGAGTTTGGGATGATTGGATATTTTGGGAGAATTTGAGTAGATATGTGTGAGAGAAAAAGTGATTGAGAAGAAAAGAGGAGAGAGAAAAAGTGATTGATTGATGTGTAAGAGAGAGAGTGATTTTGGAAATTTTTTGAGAAAAACTCAAACCAAACAATTTTTTAGAAATTTTTTTCTAAAACTCATCTCCCAAATGCAAACCAAACATACCCTTAGTATTTGGTTCCTTCAATCTACACTTGTACCTCAAGCATCCTTGCACAAATTGCATCAGCAATGGCATCACCATGAGATTGATGAGTCTCGCTAGTAAAGACAAGTATAGGGGTATCTTCATCAGCTCCTTTCTATCCCTATGTTGGTTCTCCAATGGCTATGATTGAGGGTAAAACTATTGTAGAGATAGAAAGGAAAGTAAAGAGAGAAGGATAGGGAGATCAGGAGAGAAGAGAAACAAGGAAGGGAGAATGATTAGTCAAGTGGCTATGGAAACTATTGATGGGTGGTGGTGGCAATTGGTGGGGCGTGATGGTGGCTTGAGGCGTGATTGGGTAGCTGGGGCAGTGGTAATGTGGGGATTGGGGGTCAAAGGAGGGAGAGAGGGGAGATGTAATTTGGTTTCTCTAATGTTAGGCTTTTTTTTTTATAACTGTTTTCAAATAATGTACAACTGCTTGATGCTTTTAAGGCTTGTACATACTTGGAGAAAGTTTAATTGCATAGTAATAATTATATTATTCTCATGCCAACTGATAAATCAAATTTTCTCAAGTAGATTATAATGTAAATTAATTATAAATTCATTAGATTATTAATGGGGGTAAAATGAGTATTTGGATAAATGAATGAATTTGCTGACAATATCATATTTAGTTAGTTGACCCAACAACTGACTAATAGAAGGATATCTGTTGTGCGATTTGAAATCTTTGGCAGTGGGATTATTTTCCCGAATCTGAGGGTGTCAGATGTATTTATCAAAAACCTCAATGGGATAACTGTAATTTATCCTCATTAAATTATAAATCAAATTTCATTTTTCTTCTTGTATCGACAATTTATTTTTATTTATTAATATAGTTACACATGCCGCACACATAACCCATCTAGGATGTCATGTCAAACATGGCTACTAGTTTGATCATTCTGATTTTTTATCCACTTGTTATAATTGATTTTTCAATAATAAAACTTTAGTCACATTAGCAGATGTGTGTAAACTACTTCAAATTGTATCTAATTCTAAGTTCCCCGTAGTACATTGTGTATAATTTAAATACGTATATTCATTTAATTTTTCCTTTTGTAACAGTTATTAACTCATTTGCTGTACTTGTGCTTCAGTGCAGAGCTGTTGCATCTCACAGAGTGGAAGAGGTCAGACAAATACTTTTTAGGCTGTATTTGGATTTTGGAAATAATGCATTTTTGCCCTCCTAGTGAGCATTCACTATTTTGTCTAAATGTTGGTTCAATTTATGTAGTATTTGATGTGTTGCAACTGGTAATTGTGATGTAGTAGTATTAATTTGACAAGTCTGTATAGTTTTGTAGTTGACACTAGAATTTTGGAGTATTTGATTGAGAGGTTCATGATTTGATGAATACTGTAACGCTCTCTAGTAGTATTCATTTGACAAGTCTGTATAGTTTTGTAGTTGACACTAGAATTTTGGAGTATTTGATTGATAGGTTCATGATTTGATAATTACACTGGTATGTTTACTAGAAGGGTTAATTACACTTTTTATGGCCTATAGTTTGTTTGAAATTTCACTTTAGCTCTTATTGTTTCAATTTGAACAATTTGAAACTGTAAGGACTAAAGTGTTCAATTTGAAATTATGAGGACTAAAATGAAATTTGAATCAAATTATAGGAGTGAAAAGTGTAATTGGCAACTTTCAATTTTAGTTAAAAAATCAAAAGGTTATCATATCACTATCTCTATTTTTTTGTACATCTTTTCATAAAAAATTAAAAAGTTATTAAGGCCTATTTTGGAAAATGGGTAAAAAGCCACTTTCTAGTTTTTAACCTACTTTTCTTTCTCACAAAAAAGTCAAAAAATAATTTTTAATCATCTTCTCAAAATACTCTTGAAGTAGCCTGTTTCTAAACGAGATGTAAAACTATGAAAGACTTGTTCAAGGTCAGATGGACCTGATTTCTTGTTTGCTTTTGAACATTGTAATTGTTCTTATCACTCTCAATTTGCACGGCTTCTTTTGCCTAATCTAAAACCAAATCAAAGGTCTCTCTACGCATAGCAAATCTAAAGGCTTCTAGCTCGGCATTTTGTCACCACTGATATATGAGAGGTTGGGAGTTTGACTCTTGCTAGAGACGAGACAGGGTAATACTGCTCCTTCACTTAAAGCTGCAAAATTGATCACTCATTGCTGGTTTACCTGTTGTTGCTGATGTCTAAAATATTATTTGTAACAATTTAGATTTTTTTATGTACATATTTATTTGACACAAAATATTATCTTTTTAAAATATATATATTTGTTAAATATTAGTTAAATAAAAATATTTTTGAAAATTTTACTATTCACTTTTTAAAAATTTAGGTTGATCATTTACTTTTTGACCAAATTAAAAATTAATTTAAAATGATTGATTGGTTGTATTATCTTGACAAATATGATATTAATGAGTTGTCTCCTTTTGACAAAATTAATATAGAGTGGTAGAATATATTTAGTTTAAAATCTCTACAACATATACAATATTTTAAAGAGGGCATATATTTTCAGATCCATCATAAATATTAATTAAAGAGATTTTTCTGTGTATGCAAATATTTGATCAGAACATAGCAAATATTTGATTAGAACATTATATATATAACTTTATATATATAATGCATATAATACAAATAGTATACATCACGGTGCAATTATATTTTTTTACACAACATTGATTGTATCATATATATTAGTGTGTAGAAACATTGAATATTAGCATATGAAAACATTAATTATTAGCATATGGAAAGTCATACAAGATATAATTCAAATTAATTTTTCTTTTTCTTTTTTGTATACTTTTGACTAAAACCTAAAGATGTTCAAATTTGCAAGAGTGCAAATTTTCTTACACGTGATTCTCTTCCAAACTAATGTCATCCACGATGTCAGCAAGAAGCGTGCTTAGGTAAGCCATGACGTCAGCAAGGAGCGTCTAACGGGTATATTTTTGTGTATAAATAGAAGTGTTGTGTGTGGAGAAAAATTAAGAACTTGAAGAGAAAATTTTCTGTGAGCTCCAAAATTCTGAGTATATTGTATTATGCTCTTTTACTTTCAAATCTACGTCTAGCATTTATTCTTACACTTTCATATCTACTCTTTGTGAGAGAATTATTGAAAAAGAGGGTTTAAGTACCACTTATTCTTATTCCTTATTTTTGTGAGAGATTTTGTAAGGGTAGGCATTTATTGTTGAGTGAGGCTCAATAGATAAGAGTAAGTCCTGTGCCAAATCCACAAGCTTAGTGATGTATTTATTCAATTAATAGTAAAGAAATTCTCAAGGAGGTTCCTTGGAGAGTGGACGTAGGCCTGGCGTGCCGAACCACTATAAATCGCAGTATTTGATTTTCTCTCCCTATCTCTCTTACTTTCATATTGATAATTATTATTTTATTTTTTTTATTTATTAGAATTCTGAATATTGTGTTAATTTTAATATTGTAGATTTTTAATAATCCAATTCACCCCCTCTTGGGTTGCCTATCTAGGATAACAATTGGTATCAGAGCCTAAACTCTAGTTTGTGTGACCTAACCGTCTTAGAGTAGATCATGGCAACCCCTAGTTATTCTTTACCTGAGGGATAAGCATCCAATAGGCCACCACTATTTAGCGGTACAAATTTTAGTTATTGAAAAACTAGGATGACCATACATGTTCAATCTAATGATTATGAATGCTGAAAAATTATTTGCAATGGTCCAAAAATTCCTATCAAAACCGTAGATGGACTTAGGGTACCAAAACTTGAAGATGAGTGGGATAAATCAGATACTAGAATGGCCCAAATTAATGTCAAAGCCACAAACATGTTGTACTGCGCCTTAGATGCCAATGAGTTCAACAAAATTTTCACATGTAAAACCGCAAAAGAAATTTGGGACAAGCTTATAGTGACTTATGAGGGAACCGAACAAGTCAAAGAATATAGAGTTAGTTTGCTAGTCCATAATTATGAACTCTTTAAAATGAAGCCTGTTGAGAATATTCCTCAAATGTTTACTCGCTTTACTGATATTATTAATGGTTTAACTTCTCTTGGAAAAATATATACTAATGCTGAAATTGTAAGAAAAGTGGTCATTGCCAAAAAGTTGGGAGGCAAAAGTCATTGCCATTACCGAGGCCAAGGATTTATCAAAGCTAAGTCTAGATGAGTTAATGGGATCTTTCTTAACTCATGAGCTCATAATGCAAGAAGGAAAGGAAGAGGAGGACAACAACAAGAAGAAAGGAATAGCCTTCAAATCCACGTTGAAATATCAAGAGAATAAGGAAGATGATTCAGATGAGGATGAGGAAATAACATTCATCACTAGAAAGTTCCAAAGGTTTGTGAGAAAGAAACAAAGCGTACGAAATTTTTTCAAAAAAGACTTCAACAACAGGGATTTTCAAAGATGAGAAAATCACAAAAAATCTGAAGTAACCTGCTACGAATGCAACAAACCTGGACATTACAAATCAGAATGTCCAGAACTTAAGAAAAAATTCAAGAAGGATAAGAAGAAAGCTATGATTGTAGCATGGGGAGAAGATGGTGATGAAAGCGACACAGAAACCGAAGTTTGCAAAAATAAGGTTGCTAACCTATGCTTAATGGCACTTGGAAATGAAAATGAGGTAAATGACGAATCCTTTATGTTAGGTCCCTATGTTGTCAAATCCGGAGACAAAACATTGTGTAGATTCAAATGTAATTTTGTGTGTTTTTGTTCTGTCCGCTCGAGCGGAGACTTATGAGCTCGAGCGTAGATTAGCAGGTCTCAGTATTTTGTCAGGGCAAGCAAAAAATACTGGTGGGTGTGATTTTACGCTCGAGCGGATTCTCCTACGCTCGAGCGCATCTCAGTTTGTTCGCACGCAGTTTTTGGTCAGTCCGCTCGAGCGGGCTGTGTTGAGCTCAAGTGGAGATCGCGGATCCAGATTCCTATTTAAAGCTGTTAAGGTTGTTTTTTTGAAGGTGGTTTTCCTAGATCTGATCTACAAGCACTAGGGTTTTGTTTAAAGTTTTCTTAGGAGATTTTTCATAGTTTTCCTTGATATTCTTGAGAGAGTTCTGAACTTATGCATTGAGATTCATACATCAAGGAGGTTGCTTCTTAAGTTTCAAGTAAGTTCTCTTCGGTGGATTCCGAAGATTAAAGCGTAGATTCCAAAAGGCGTTTGATTCTACGCAGTCGTTAATTCGACGAGTGAAGTTGTGGTGTGGAATCAACTTCAGGATCAATTCCGTGACGAAGGAGTGGTGAAAGAGTTATAGAAGATTCAGAGACAAATTGACTGGGTTGGGTAATTTGTATTGTATCTTTGTAATCTTTTTGTTCTTCAGTAGTGGATTGATAGTGGCGTTTCGCCCGTGGTTTTTGATTACAATTGAAGGTTCTTCAATTGTGGTTTTTTCCACGTAAAAAATCGTTTGTGTCGATTTATTGTTTATTCTCAAAAACAAACAAACTAAAATCACTCTCGTAAGTGTTTGATGATTTTAGGTTGAGAGTTTTGAATTAATTGGGTTTTGGAATAAGTTAATCTTGATCTAATCACAAATCACGTAGGATTTTCACTTTACATTTGATAAATTACAATTAGCTTTTGATGAATTACATGCTGAATTTAAGAAACTTAGTTTGAAAAGTAATTGTCAAAAGAAAGTAATTTCAAGTTTATCAAAAGAAAATGAATCATTGACTTCCAAGATAAATGCTCTAGAAAATGAAGTCATGAAAATGAAAAAGGAAAATGAGATTTTAACTCGAAAAGTGTCTTCAATTTCTGAAAAATATTTAGTTGTATTGCAAATAGAAAATGAGTCTTTAAAAGAGGAGCAAATTATTTTGAAAGAAAATATTTAAGACTTGAAAAATACTCTTTCAAAATTCACTCAAGGCAGAGAAACTTTAGATAAAATTCTTAAAAATCAAAATCGCACTTTTGGTAAGGCTGGAATTGGATATAAATCTTTTTCAAAAGTGAAAACTGTCAAAAATGACTTTGTGTATGCATTTTCTAATCACTCTCATCTCACATGTCATTTTTGTGGTACAAAAGGTCATATTTCACCTTCATGTCCTGTTAAAAGAAATCCTTTTACTAAAATAAAAAAGATGTGGGTCCCTAAGGACAATTTAAGAGTATCAAATTCTAACTTTTATGGACCTAAGAAAAAATGGGTACCAATAGAAAAATCAAATTTTTGTAGGTATGTTTTAAGACAAAATCCAGTAACGATAGATGGTATCTCAATAGTGCATGTTTGAGGCACATGACTGGAAATAAAGCTACGTTCGCCACACTTCAACCAAAGGATGGTGGATATGTGACTTTTGACGACAATAGCAAGAGTAAAATCATTGGTGTAGGAAGTATTGGTAAAAATCTCTCTCCTATAATTGAAAATGTTTTATTTGTTGAAGGTTTAAAACATAACTTGCTTAGCATTAGTCAATTATGTGATAAAGGTTATAGAGTTATTTTTGAGAAAACTCATTGCACTATTGAAAACACCCTAAAAAACAAAACTTTATTTGTAGGTTATAGACATGAGAATGTATATGTGTTTGATTTACATGATTTATCTTCTCATTTTAACATTAAATGTTTATCTGCTATAAATGATAATGGTTGGCTTTGGCATAGAAGATTAGGACATGCTCATTTTGATTTAATTTCCAAACTTTCAAAAAATGAGTTAGTCATAGGTTTACTAAAAATTGTTTTTGAAAAAGATAAACTCTGTGATGCATGTCAATTTGGAAAACAAACTAGAATTTCTTTTAAATCCAAAAATATCATTTCAACTACTAGACCGCTTCAACTCTTGCATATTGACCTATTTGGACCATCTAGAACATAAAGTTTAGGAGGAAAATCTTATGCCCTTGTTTGTGTTGATGATTATACTAGATATACATGGGTATTATTTTTAGCACACAAAAATGAAGCTTTTTATAATTTCTCAAAACTTTGTAAAAGAACTCAAAATGAGAAAAATCTTAATATTTGTAGTATTAGAAGTGACCATGGTAGAGAATTTGAAAATGATGATTTTATTATGTTTTGTGATGACTTAAGAATAAATCATAATTTCTTAGCCCCTAGGACTCCTCAACAAAACGGTATGGTTGAAAGAAAAAATAGAACTCTTGAAGAAATGGCTCGTACTATGCTTTGTGAAAATAGTTTGCCTAAATATTTTTGGGCGGAAGCTGTTATCACTGCATGCAATGTTATAAACCGTGCCACGATTAGACCTATTCTTAAGAAAACCCCTTATGAACTTTGAAAAAGTAGAAAACCTAATATTAGTCACTTGCATACTTTTGGTTGTAAATGCTTTGTATTAAATAACAATAAAGATAATTTAGGAAAATTTGATGCTAAATCGGATAAAGCTATATTTCTTGGTTATTCTATGTCCAATAAAGCTTATAGAGTATTCAATAAAAGAAATCTACTTGTTGAAGAATTTGTGCATGTTGTTTTTGATGAATCTAACGATATTATTTCCAAGAATCTTGTAAGTAATGATATTGTAGAAAATCAACCAAGCATGGAGAGCATTTACACAAAAGGAAAATGAAGAAAATCCATTACGCGAACATGAAGAAGAAATGACAATGGAGAAACTTTAAGAAATATATGCTCTTCCAAAAAGTAACTCAAATCTACCAAAAGAATGGAAGTATGCTCATGGCCACCCCAAAGACCTCATCATAGGTGATGCGGCGGAAGGTATAAAAACTCGTTCCTCTGTTAGAAATATTTGTGGTAACTTAGCGTTTGTTTCACAAATTGAACGAAAATCATTTTTAGAAGCTGAAAATGATGAAAACTGGATTTTAGCAATGCAAGAAGAATTAAATCAATTTGAAAGATATAAAGTTTGGTTTTTGACCCCTCGACATAAGGATCATCCAGTTATTGGTACAAAATGGGTTTTTCGAAATAAAATGGACGAATTTGGAGTTGGTACTAGAAATAAAGCTATATTAGTAGCTCAAGGCTATAATCAATAAGAGGGAATTGATTTTGATGAAACTTTTGCACCAGTTGCTACACTTAAAGCTATTAGAATGTTACTTGCTTTTGCGTGTTTTAAAGATTTTAAATTATATCAAATGGATGTTAAAAGCACTTTTTTAAATAGGTATATTTCGGAGGAAGTCTATGTTGAACAACCTCCCGGTTTTGAAAATCATAAATATCCAGATCATGTTTTCAAACTTTCAAAAGCTTTATATGGCTTAAAACAAGCTCCTAGAGCATGGTATGAAAGATTGAGTAATGTTTTACTTGACAAAGTCTTTTGTAGAGGAAAAATTGATACAACACTTTTTATAAAAATTAAAAAAGAAGATATGCTAATTGTTTAAATTTATGTTGATGATATCATTTTTGGTGCTACTAATGAAAATTTGTGCAAAGAGTCTGCTAAAGACATGCAGAGTGAGTTTGAAATGAGTATGATGGGGGAATTAAATTACTTCCTTGGTCTACAAATTAAACAAACTAATGATGGAATCCATTTAAATCAAACGAAATATATCAAAGATCTACTCAAAAGGTTTGAAATGGAATCATCAAAGCCTGTAGCAACTCCAATGAGCACATCGATAAAAATCGACAAAGATGAGCAAGGTAAACCTGTAGATGAAAAGAAATATCGAGGTATGATTGGTTCTTTACTCTATCTTACTGCAAATAGGCCCGACTTAATGTTTAGTGTTTGTATGTGTGCACGTTTTCAATCCGCACCGAAAGAGTCACACATCACCGCAGTCAAACGCATTTTTAGATATCTTGTCGGCACTCCAAATTTGGGATTATGGTATCCTAAGGGAATCACCTTTGAACTTTTTGGTTACTCAGATGCTGACTTTGCGGGATGTAGACTTGATCGAAAAAGCACTAGTGGTACTTGTCATTTTCTTGGACACTCACTCACTTCTTAGTTTTGCAAAAAACAAAACTCAGTGGCTCTGTCAACTGCTGAAGCAGAATACATTGCCACCGCTGGGTGTTGTGCACAATTGCTTTGGATGAAACAACAATTTTAAGATTTTGGACTTTACTATGATCATATTCCTATAAAATGTGACAACATAAGTGCCATTAACCTTTCAAAAAATCTTATTAAGCACTTACGCACTAAACACATTGAAATAATGCATCATTTTCTAACAGATCATGTACTCAAAAGTGACATTGAATTCGAGTTTGTGCCTACAAATCGTCAATTAGCTGACATTTTTATCAAGTCTCTAAATGAAGAACAATTTTGTTATATTAGAACTGAACTTTGTATGATGAATACTCCACTATAGTGTTTATATTAAAAAAATTAATAATAATAATTTAATAATAATAAATAATTAAATAAAATGTTTCTAATAATAATTATAAAGAAAATTAATAATAATAAAATTATATACATATATTTTCTCTCTCTCACCCGCTCCGTCTCTATCTCTCACTCGCTCTCTCCTTTACTCTCTAATCTCTCACCCGCTCTTTCCTTTACTCTCTCTTTTTCTCTTTCTCTTGCTATCTCGCTCTCCCATTCTTCCTTATACCCTCAGCTGACTCCATTTCCACCCTCACCGTAGCCTACAACCAACTCCACCATCCATCATCCACAAAATCAACCATCACTTTCATCACTATCACCATCCACTCAAATCTCTCACCAATCTTCCAAACTCCATCACTTCTCTACCCAAAATCTACGTCACCATCTTTACCAATTCATCAAGTTCCATAACCGATCCATCAAGATCCGTGACTGATCCATCAAGATCCATTGCTGATCTACCCAAATTCGTCACCGATCTACCCAATCTTCTCCATTTCTTCCAATCAACAAGGTCATCATCGATCAATATGTTAACATTTTTGTTGCACTGTGTTATATTTTTTTACTTGTTGTATATGCTCCAAATTCTCTTGGATTTAATAATGGTTACTTCTACATAGTCTGAAGAAATTATTTTTATTTTTATTTTCTCCTTTTATGCTAGTGCACTTGGTGTAGTTGTTTATGGCCGGATCTTAATGGCCCTTGGTATTATAGATTGGTGATGTGTTTCTTCAAATTTATGTAATTTTTAGTGCATTAATTTAGGGGGAGACTCATATATTTTGAGATCAAAATTATTATAAATATATATATATATATAAAAAGGGGGAGTTTTTAT